>CAMZMU010000083.1:39276743-39501407 GCA_947311845.1 Poa pratensis | reverse complement strand
GTTCCCAATCATTTTTTTAACTCAACATGAGGTGGTTCCTTAATGTGGTGGTCTAAGGTTAAGTCCTGAGTGACTCTTCTATTTTATCAAGCTAGTAAGCACACCTGTCTTATCCTCTTGAGGAACTGAGCAAGTCCATTCAAAAATTTATAGGCTTTTTCTGTATCATGTTCATAGAAAGTCTCCCCCACCATAGTATCTAGAGCATTTTGGTATAAGGTAGCAAGCCAAAGTAGAAACGTTTAATAAGAATGTCTAAGTCCCATTTTTAAGTTGCATCTTCCTATGCAGTTCTAACATCTTTCCCAAGCTCCTTTAAAAGTTTCTCCACTCTCCTGTCCAAACCCAATAATTTCTCCTAAAGGGGAACAGTAATGAAAGGACTGGAGCTAGACATGGTAAAAGCAAGTACAACCGAAATAGTAAACTAGATGCAGGAATTTAATTTTTTTGGGTTTTTTGATTTTAACAGCAAGCAAAACAAAACTAAAACAAGACAAAAAACAAAGTAAAGAGATTGGAACTGAGAGACTCCCCTTTCCAATAGCCTCCAAGTCCCGGCAACGGCGCCAGAAAACAGCTTGATAGCTACGTGTTGGTGAACCCAAGAGGAAGGTTATGATGTTAGACAGCAGAGTTTTCCCTTGAATAATCTACCCAAGGTTTAATGGACCAGTAGGACTTGACGATCTATCGGAGGTTGTTGATGTTGACTCCCTGGCGCTAGAGAGCTTGCACCAACGTGGAATCTGCACATACACAAACCAGAACTTTGCCCAACACGAAACAGAGAGGTTGTAATCTCTCCGGTCTTGCAGAAAACAAAGAGTTAAACGTATGGTGTGGAAAACAGCAGGAAACACAGCAAGTAACAGGAAACAGATGATTGCAGCAGGTTGGTAAACAGTATGAGGAATTGGACCAGGGTCCACAGTTCACTAGTGGTGTCTCTTAGAACAGATAACTAGGCATGTTGGTAAACAAATTACAGCTGGGCAATTGACAAATAGAGAGGGCATAACAATGCAATACATGTCAAGATGTCTACTATGAAATCTAGTTGGGCATTACAACAAAGTACATATACCGTTATTCCAACCGCATCTATGCCTAAATAATCCACTTCAAGGCAGCATCCGCATCCTGTTCAGTATTAAGTTGCTAACAACAGATTATTGCATGAAGTAAAGTGTGTAATGTAATCAATACAAGTGCCCTTGGACACTGCACCAATGTTTTATCCCTAGTAGCAACAGCAATCTACCATCTTAGACCTTTCTGTCACTGATCCAGATATCTAGGACTGAACCACTATCGAGCATAAATACCTCTTGGAGTCACAAGCATCTACTTGGCCAAAGTATCTCTGCCGGAGAGCATGCAAGATCAAGAGCACATAGATAAACAACTTGAATAAACATGGTATCAATATTCATCGGATCCCAGCAAACACAACATCTAGCATTACAATAAGATGATCTTGATCATGTTAGGCAGCTCACAAGATCTAAACATGGAGGCACAAGGTAGAGAGACAACCATCTAGCTACTGCTATGGACCCGTAGTCCAGGGGTGGACTACTCACGCATCACTCCGGAGGCAGGCATGGTGATGTAGAGCTCTCCGGTGATGATCTCCCCTCGGCAGGGTGCCGGGAAGAGCTTCAGAACTCCTCCGATCTGAGATTGACGATGACGGCCGCGACGGAACTTTTCGTGGAATATGATCGACCGTAATAGGGTTTTCGCGTCGCGGAGAATATATAGGCGAAGAGGCGGCGTCGGTCGAGGGGGGCCACCACGCCATAGGGGGGCGCGGGCCCACCCTGGGCCGCCCTAGTGTGGCGTGGCCCCCTGGTGGGTCTGCTCCGACTCCCTTTGGACTCCGTGATCTCCTCGTGATATTATTGACGATGTCTTTTGTTTCGTCCAATTCCGAGAATATTTTCCTTAATAGATTTTCTGAAACCAAAAAACAGCAGAAAACAGGGAACTGGCACTGTGGCATCTTGTTAATAGGTTAGTCCTCAGAAAATGCATAAAAATGATATAAAGTGTAACCAAAACATGTAGCAATTGATATAATAACAGCATGGAATCATCAAAAATTATAGATACGTTTGAGACGTATCAATTCCTCATGTACACACATTGCTAGGATTGTGAATGCACAAAGCACATCACTCCTCCAAAATGGGATAGTCCATTAATCTCTCAAAAAGAGAGCCAACAAGATAAGATGTCAAATAAAGGCAATAAGGCTCAACACAAGTAAATGGTGTGCAAACCAACATACACATACTTGATTTCTCAAGATAAGTAAGTAGAGAGCACAACACATACAAACACTAGCAAGTACAAAACCAAACACATGCAAGGGTGCAAGCAACTATCAATGTATATATGATATAAGCACAAGTTACCGCAAGGAGGAACATTGGATAAGAGATAGAACAATATAACCAAAAGACTTGGCTTCAGAGAATATAATTGATCAAGATCCCTTAATTCTTCATGATGTAACCAAGTCTCAATGCCTCCAACAACACCCATTGATCAAGTTTTAGCTTGTTGGTCCCCAACCAAGTTGGGTCCTAAGAGATTAGTCACAATAGGCTTGGCAACCCAAATGGTGCTTTTCTTGACACCACTTTGAGTACCAACATATTTGGCAAACACATTGCCAACCTTATCCTTCCGAAGAGAATAAACATCATCAATAATAATGGGGTTGGATAAGTAATTAGTGCATGAAGAAGCAAGGTGGCCCTTCTCACGGCATAAGTAGCAACATTGGCTTCCTCCTTTCTTCTTAGTTGTAATCTCGATTTGAGAGGGGTAGCTTGATTCTTCTTGGGAAGAGACCGTTCTACAACTTGAGTTTGAACTTGAGGCCGCTTGCCTTGTTGCTTCTCACTAAGAGGCTTCTTCTTCAAAGGGTAAGATCTAACATGGTGCCCTTCAACTTTGCACTTGAAGCAAACAATTTTGGCTGAATGTTTAACTTGTTCTTGGCCCTTGTTCTTCTTGATAGACTTGGACTTGTTCTTATTATTGGAGTTGAATCCAAGTCCACTCTTGTCATTGGGACGTCTTTGACACTCAACACATTGTCAAGTGTGGACATCCCAACATGACGCTTTTCCAAGTCTTTCTTCAAAGAAGCGACTTCGGCCTTGAGCTCTTTTAATTCCTCTACATGGTTAGTATCAACAAAAATATTAGAGGAAGTAGATGCTTCATTGTTAGAGCAACAATGCATGAAAGTAATTCATCATAAGATGTTGCAATATTATGAGTGGATGAATCACAAGGACTAACACATGGCAATAAATCATTTGAGTAGAAGTAGTGCCATTGTCCACATGAGGCTCACAAGATGTTACCTTTGTAGTGATAGCCTCATGAGCTAATTTTAGCTTCGCATGGATGCTAGAAGATCCTCATTAGAGCTAAAGAGCTTTTCATGACTTTCCTCCAATTTCCCATACTTGCTAGTTAGCAACTCAAGTTGAGCTCATAGCTCAACATTCTTCTTCAAAATAGATGCTTCACGAGATGTGGAGTTAGTAGCACAAGCATCATTAATCTATGCTACTATTAAAAGAGCAAACTTGTGTTGATACATTAAATTACAGCCGTTTAATATTTGATCAACGCTCCAGATCGCTTCAATGTTTGACAACTCAACACACCTTTTCATTTTCCTGTAAATTACATAGATTGCCACCGCTAAAATAAACACTTCGACACCGGATTATCCGGTGCTGTTTCTTTCTCCCGTTCGGCCGTTTCTTCCGCTTGCTCTGCTGCCCTTTGACCCGCACATCTGCCGCCCATCTGAGTCGCCAGCGCTGCACCACCGTCTGCCGTCACGTCCCCTACAACCGGCCAACCCAGCCCTTTGCCCCGCGCTTCCGCCGCCTGTGTGAGTCACCTGCGCTGGCCAGTAGCAGATTCGGCGGGCGTCAGCAGCAGTAGTTGTACGGCGAGCGAAGGGAAAAGCTGGGCGAGCTGAGAAATCCCGGTCACCCGATGGCGTCGCACTTGAAGGTCGAGATACTGAGAGACGCGCCTCCACGAACGGAAGCCTCCAGCGAAACTCCACGGCCAGGAACGGCCGGGGGGTGGGGGTGGGGGGTGGTGTTTGTATGCGAGCTGCTGCTCCTCCACGACTCCCACTCTCCAGCACTACCTAGAGAGCAGCATCCAGATCGAATAGAGAAATTGAGATAGCTCAAAGATGAGAGAGAGGAACGTGTGCTAATGGAGTACTAGAGAAAGTAATTCTTAGGGTTTTTTTTTTCAGTACAGAGGAATTAGGGGATTGGACACGAGGAGTTGGTGCGTGTACATCGTAGACACAGGCAGTACCGAATGGATAATAACGTATTAAATGTAAATATAATTTAATTAAAATAAGAAGTGCTATTAGGATTTTTTAAACCTAAGCACATGTATACTTACTAACTTACATGAATTTCAAAAAAAAAGTCAACGAGTCATATAAACACAAAATAAACAATGGGCACATATACACAACCGTGCGAAATATACTGGATAAAGGAGTTAATCTACCGATATTGAAAATGAGTTGGCTTGGTACAAAAATAAAAAATATATTTATTATAAATTATGTTGTCAACTTATTTTGAAAGAACGGTGTTCAAATGCAATGATGAACCAACAAGATTAATGAGAGCTGATATATTACTTCTCCTGATCTAGCTGTTTGAGAAAAAACAGGTGTCCTCCGCTTTGTCAGTCATAGCTGTAAGAGGACGCCGATGCTGTGGGAGGCGGCGGTAGGCGGAGCCGCGCGAGGTGCTCATGATCGCGGGCCTGGAGGTCGATTTAATTTGACTAATTGTTATGCTCTTTTCTGTTTCTGTGTAGTACACATGTGTTTCACAAGAGGAAAAAAATAAATTATATCAACAATCCCGAAAAATAACAAACATCCTCTTCAAATATCACTATTGCTAACTGGAAAGAGACGATAAATCTCATAAGATATTTGGTCTGGTTTTAGTTTTTTATCATGAAACTATTTAAATGGTTTGGTAAAATAACTGAATGAAACAAATATAGATTCAAATACGTGTTTATATATTATAATAAATTATAATACGTGCGTTGCACGTGCACGTCCACTAGTATTAGAAATAGAAGAAGACAACTTGGCAAGCTCATCATTCAACTAGCATTTTCCTCAATAATATTAGCATGATCACATGAGGGAGTAGAGGAACTAGGCACATCATTTTTAGATATTTGAGTTTAGAGTTGATCATGAGACTTGATAAGGGAGAGTGTTCACTTTGTAGCTCTGCTGGGCCCAAGGTCCATAGTGGGCCGGTGGCTAGGGCAAGGAGGAGCTAGGCGCCCCCTCCCCAAACCCTAGCTCGGCCGGAGGGACCAACAGGGGGCGGTGACGGCGGCGCATGAGAGGGAGGGCTTGCCCCTCCTCCAAGGCTCCCCTCCTCCCTCCTATATAAACCCCCACCCCCTCCCTTTGGAGACACACGATTGGAACTTGATCTACAGGGTTTTGAGGTGTCCTCTCCCTTGTTGGGAACTCCACCTTCTTATATACGAGTAGAGGCTGAGTTTGGACAGCGAAGCTCTGCTGAACCAGATCTGACCCTCGCTCGGCTGGATCTAGAAGGCTGGACACGGGAAGTCGGCTACATTCTCTCAGCTAGGCTCAGCTGCGAGAATCATCATCAGGTTTTATCAACCTCTTCATCGACATCTCTTCCGCTTCAACAGTGTTGATAACGAATTACAGCTAGATCTTTAACATGTTGTTTACTTATATCTTCATAGATACTCCATCCGTTCATAAAAGGATGTCTTAACTTTGTCTAAATTTGCATGTATCTATACACTAAAGCATGTCTAGATTAGACATGCAAATTTAGACAAACTTGAGACATCCTTTTATGAACGGAGGGAGTAGATCTTGGCTGTTGCGTAGCTTGTGGCGATTTTTTTTGTTTTCCGTTGCGCAAGCCTACAGTGGTACCAGAGCGGTCTATGCGTAGATACAAGATTTGATCTAGAGCACATGGTGTGCGGGCATCGCATAAGTTTGTGCGAGTTTATTAGAGCTCTTCTAATATTCATATTATTTATGGTTGCTTCCCAGTAAGCTATGTTGTTTTGTTTCCGGCAGCATAGAGGATATCTTGTTATAGACTTCTGGTAATCCTAGGACTTTCGAGTTGGTCTTAGCATATCTCGTCTCGTCCGAAGAAGTGCTTCGGTACCTCTGTGTCTCCCTATAGTTGGAATCGTTAATGATATAGTGGAAAGGGCATGTGGGTTGGATCCACACAGGGTCACGCGCACATGTGATCGTTTAGATTGGGGCTCGAGATGTTTTCGTAATACCCGTGTCTCAATCTGCAATGTCAATCTAGCAACATGAATAATCATACTTGATGGTACGTAGGTTTTGATGGTCTGCTCCGTAAATCCTACAACCACATTAAAAGTGCCAACAAAGATTAGAGGCGTCTAACTCGGTTTTGCCAGACATGTGATGTGGATAAGTCTCAATAATTTTATTATTTGAGTTACTTTGCCTTACAATGTTTTGCTTTGGCCGGCGTGTCGTTCTTCCTCGATCGTCGAGCTATGGTGATAGTGGAGGTTAGGAGAAGGCATGCACTTGTCGTAAACCTCGACAAGGTACCACCAGCGAAGGAAGGATTTGCTAGATCAAGATGAAGTATATCACTAGTTGTTTTACTTGTCCATGTTTTATATCTTTTACATTCCTTTTGATTGCGCATTAGACGTGATTATTAGGATGATTCCTCAGTTTAAATATCAAGGTGATCGTGCTCTCCCAATTGCGGCGCCGTCAAACTGACTGGTAAACTAGATTTCGACACGTACCCATGAGTCATCTAGGTTAGTGGTTAGGAGGCGGGTATGAACCGTTCACATAGCAAATCTGGTTGGTTGTCTTGATGTTTAGACATGACTAGTCATGAGCTCAGAGTACACCATCGAAAATCAATGGAAGTCACATTAGATGTGATTGGCAAGTTGGTCTACCCGTTGTAAACTAATGATTATTGAGATGTATCCATCCTCTAATTATAATTTGAGCGCAGATTCCGTGATACTAATCTGATCATGAGGAATATCAGTTTTAGTGGGAGCACTCCGTTAGTTAATTTTAGGCTTAAAATACAACACTCAAAATTGTCAAGATAACGGTGTCCTAAAAATGTTCTTTCTGAGTCAGAAACTCACTTTGAGAAAATTAAAGTAAATTGTTTTGGTCTTATTTTTCAGTATTAGAATGCTTTTAGTATTCGAATAACGTGCTATGAAGAAAAACGACAAGAAGATTCCATGGAGCACACTAATCGAGATGCATTATGCAAGTGCTACAATGAAGGGAGGCGACATGATGCCGTAACCATGATGATAATGGCGTTCCTAAACGCAATTGTGGTCTCAATGTCGTCGCCCTTGGGCGCGATGAGGTCGACGAGGAGCCACTCGGGCGAATCACACTTGTTGGCTGGCTGTAGGGCGGGTTCAAACATAATTAGGTCCAGGGAGAATTAAATTAATTATATTAAACTTTTATGCTTCAAACTCATTTATAACATGTTAAAATGATAATCTAAAAAACATGTTAGAATGTTGTCAAGTATAATTTTCTATGACTTATTTGACATAGTTAACCAAGTTAAAAAATCATTTCTAACATTTTCATTAATAAATTTATTTTTACAATTGCATAAACTATATATTATTATAAACATTTATGGTAGAGATCTCTAAATCATATGGTCTAACAAATATCTTAACGTATATTTTAGTATATAAATAGTTAGCCATATATACATGTAGAAACTTCCGGTGCATAAATTGAATTATTAGCAACATTCTTTATTGTCTTTTATGGACAAATTTGTCTTTTGAGTTCTTATGGATTAAGTACAAATCGAAATGTGTGTATATTCTCAGAATAAAATCGCTAATAGTAATCACCGATTAATAAAAATTATAGTGGATTATTGATGCCTGCAAGTGCATAGGTTGTTGTAGCTAGTTTCTAAGCAAGAGTTTGTCGAATCACAGGGAACTGAAGGAAATGGTTTTTGATTTATCCTTTGGTTATCCAAAGATTGTACTTGGAAGTTAGTCTGATCCAAAGCAAGCAAGTGTGTGGAAAATGGTGTTGTTGGTGTTTATCAGAATGTGAGAGCAATGTGAAAAGTGACAGAGCAAACAAATAGTGATGTTATGGAAACTGCAATAAGGCTAAAGGCGTTCTCAGGAAGAGTTGGTTCCACCCTAGTATGTTCTCATGAGCGAAGATAGTTTATATCGTTTAATATCGCATTGTTCATGTAGGGGCGAAGTCCCTTATAAAGATGTGCCCTGATTCTATCAGGCACACACACCCCGCACAACCACTGGTAGCCTCGGTAAGATAACCAGATCACACAGACCGAGCCACTAGCAATTAAGGGTATACCCCATGGATGTGGGAGAGTTTCTGTGGATGTCAGTTATTCCCATGCCAACCCAAAAACAGGAGGTACCCCACCGTAGGAAGTATATCAAATCCTTATTTTGACACGAACAACCTACTTCTAACCCCGAAGGCAAATACGGTGCAGTCAACGTTCGCACAATATACAGAAGTAGACGGTTACTACATGGCAACTAGAATTAACCCATATAACTTCTATCCCGTCAAATAATTATATTAGAGTTTCCCCATCTTTCCAAAAACTAATGAAACTACTCACATGTGAAAGCATAAGACATGATCATAATAATGGTATGAAGGTACGATGAACACCGGTATAAATACAAGTGCAAATCCACAACTGCAAGTTTTGGGCACGATAGGTAAGACCTAGGCGGGACGCCCGGTGATGCATGAGTGAGAGCGACGACGGCCGCAGTCGATCCACACCATGTCGTTTGTGGCTCCGCGGCATCCCGTCGCTCCGTTGCTCGATCGATCCTATTGGAGGGCAGGTCATGTGGACGCGGCCGTGCACCGATGGACACGTGGTAGCCAATGTTTTTTCTTGAAGGACGGACGCGGCAGCCAAGGTACCTAGAATCGACGAACGAAGCCTAGCCTCCCCCGATGCGATGGCCAGTTGGCCACCACATTACCACTACTACTTCCATCAGTAACATGTACAAATCACCCCAAACATAATAAAATGTACAAATGTATCCTTAGACCATCAAAGGGTCACATCCTTACCGAATCGAGCTGTCGACGCGCCGTTGTCGCTGCCCTACCAAAGCTGGCCTGGATTTTGATGACGGGCGGAAAAAATCTCCGAGTCGTGCCCTAATGATCCGCGCTCCTGAGCTAAAATAGTTGCCATTGAAACCAATCATTCAGACACCAAATATGCAATACACATAGACAAAACGAGCATCGACCACCCTAGCCGAGTAAAACGACTAGACGATTTTCTGCCCTACTCAATACCACCGGCAAGGCGGACAACACTAGTACATACGGGTCAAAACCTCCTTCGGCAACGTTGAAAGGCTATGTGTCCCGAGCCCGATCACTGATCTGAAGACCCTTTTTGGCAACGAAGGATTTAACAGTCACCGATAAGGCCTGTTATCGGCAACGGTTATCCACTTTTCTCCGTTTGCACTAAGTTTTTTTGTAAAATGCACCAGGAGTATAGATGTCACTAGACATTAAAATCTCACAATAGAAAGCAGAAAAACGATAGCATATTTAATTCATAATATATACCAAATGTTACCATTACATTTGCATCATAATATGACAAATTACACATTCTCATGCCTTGCTAAACCTATCAGTGTCATGACTCACTAAACTTATTCTTGTCATCTCACTACACATGTCGTTGCAGATAGTGCAACAAGGGATTGTTGATGTACCGAAGGTTGCTATCTTTTGTGCCGAGCGAATAGTACTTCCTTGACAAGAATGTGCATCTTCTACATGCTATTCACATCCGAAAAGCACTGTTTATTTGCAATTAAGAAAAGGTACAAACTATAATATAAGTAGAATTCAATAATTGGACCATAAAAAATTGATAGTGTGGACGATAAATAAACTTACGTTGGTGATAGTCTTCATTTATACTAAGGCTTGCTTCAATTTGGACAGTGTCACCGAAATAGTTCATGTTTTAATACAAAATCAATGGATCACTTCATGAGTTGCTAACATTTAATAGGTTGTATGAACAAAGCACACATGTAAAAACACATGTAATATCGGAAAATGGTTAAGCATATATAACCGTTGCCTTTAATGTACCATATACGCAACTTCAATGAAAAAATTAATTCTTTATTTGCAATTATATATGATAGGTTCGACAATAGTTAAAATGGTTTGTGCCAAACCAGTAACTGCAGCTTCAGTGAGCGCATGCATCTCCTTCTTCTTCTCCCTGGCAATATTGGCCATATTGTCCATCTGCAGCTTCAACTTCGTCACCATTAGCAAGCAGATCTCAACATAATCTTCAATAAAAAAAAGCGGCTCTCAGATACCTTTTGGCCCTCCAATATCCAATGGAAAATCAAATCTAGAACCAAATCAACGTCAAAGAGAATAGACATACATCAAAATATGGTCGAGGCGTCAAAATTACCCTTTGATTTGGACATTTGGAGTATATCCGTTCTGGATTAAGCTCCGAACCCGGCATTCGACGAGTCACGCTTCTACAACGGTGCACTTGACAAGCGGCAGAGCTGACCGACGTCTGTGGGGTAGTAGGAGGATGCCATCGATCTCCCCGACAAGCTCATGTTGGCCATGGTGAACACGAGTGGGGAGCAGAAACAAACCGGAGCAGAGAAAGAAGGGTGAGACCAATGATATCTATAAAATTCATGGTAGGTGAAAATGTATAGTATATTTCCAACCTTAGTGCCAACGTGCATGTTGTAATGTACGATGCCATTGAGCCACACATCGCATACGGTACGAATAAATGTCATTGGCCATATATTGGGAACGGTTTCGGAAAAAAGTCTGTTTGTTGCTGATGATGGTCGGGTCGCGGTCTGCATATGGCCTGGTAGGCCTTGTTGGCCACACACAAATTTTGTTTTTACCGTTGGCTCTATGGCTGCCGCTTCCTTAGAGGGGGTGTCCTTATTATCGTTCTGTACTAATGCAAGGAGATGGAGAAATCTTATTGTTGTTTCGCACCTCGTCGCCATGACCACCATAGTATCGTTGTCGGTTGACTAAACACTAACTTTAGAAAGCTAAGTACAACACTGAGCTTAGGTCCGAGATCCACCGCGCAGGATGCTAAAGTTCCTCTTATATCTTAAAGCTGCTGCCTAATCGAAAACCACGAATAGCGTCCGAGCTATATGGAGCTTGTTATTTTTTTCAAATTTTGAAATCAATATTTTGAAGTTGCAAAAAAAAATCCGAAAAAAGCCTGCATGTAGACAATGATGTATTCTACAGACATGAAGAATATCAACTGAAAAAAACTCATATCCCGTGCTACACAGAAAAATAAAAAAATCTGATAGTTTTTGGAGGTTTGCAACTTTGCATTGTTCACTACGTCAAATCTATTAGCAGGCTCGGGCCCATAGTGGTGCGGAATGTGCCGGCCGCACAGGGCCCCAAATTTTTGGGGGTCCAAAAATTGGTTTTATAAGTTCCTATAACGAGACAAAACCCTTATGAATCCAATTATCTGCACAAAAGGAGTCACAGCGTAGTGTTCTGGTCAATTTGTTCCTTCCAACAACGCGTTGCTTCGAGTCCTCGTCCACCTTACTTTTTTTTTGAACGGGCTCGTCCACCTTACTTTCTCCGTTCTTTTAAATCGACCCGCAGACTATGGCTTCGATTCCTCCTCCACCTCATTTTTATTTTTCCATTGTTTGAAATGGACCCGCGCAGGTAAATGGGCTTTAATGACGCCATTTAGTGTCCCATTTATATCCCTAAGTCTGGTGCCGTTGACAATTCTCCTTGTCAAGAAGAAAATGTGTTGCCGACTAACAGAAAACAACCATATACATTGCCTGAGCTACTATTAGGTTTTTTTAAATTTTACAGTAACTATATTTCTCAAAGAGAAACGAACTTAACGGTTGAGCTACTATTAAGCCCTTTAGATTAAAATTTATCTTTTTCATACGGTTGCTATAATTCTCGGAGGAACACCGAATTAACGGTTACTGATGGGTTCGGAAAAGAGAGAATTCCTTCTATGACACTACTCCTAAAATATGATGCCTTATGTGACACTCCCAACTTTTTCCTTCCTTCTATGGCCACTTGTGTAAAATTTATGCCTCACATGACACTCTAGTGTATTTTTAGAGCTAACGGTGGCAACTTTTCACATACAAAGTCACTTTTGCCCCTGGTTCAACTATACTAATAATAACTGAAACGCTAATTCAAAAAAATTCAAAAAATCGGCAGAACCTCCCCTGTATTTTGATGCCATATCCCCTGCACACAGTTTATATGTATATAATCGATTGAACAATTCTCAACAAGTGCCATAAGCAACCAGATTCACACATAAGTCACCAATAGTTCACATATGTCAGGCTAAAGGACTTCCAAAAGAACCATCATATCACAGGAACTCCAAAAGAACCATTACATCAATGGAAGAGCATAGAAGCATATGAAAATTACAAGCTGAGCCTTCTTTTGCTTCTTGTGCTCATAGCAGGGCTAGGAGGGTTAAACTTTCTGCTCCTTGTGCCCATTACTGGGCTGTCAAGTGGCACCGGAATCTTCTCAGCAACCTTCTTTTTCGTCTTGGCCTTCTCAATGGAGCCAGTTTTTGATCTGCACATGCGTGTATGGCAACAGTAAGTTTAGGGCAGTAATGACAGCATAAAGTTTATGGCAGTAGTAAGTTTATCGCAGTAATGACAGCAGCAAGTTTATGGCAGCAGCAATGGAATACATAAAAGTACCTCTTTGAACCTCCAGATTCAGTGTTGTCATGTTTTCTCTTTTTCTTAGTTGTAGTTTCCAAGCTTTGGCTATGATGAGAAAGAAACAACTTAGAACATAAACTGAGTTTTCATACTCATTGGCAAAAGTGTATAAGTGCTAACCTTGGTGGTGGAAAAAGCATCCTTGTTGGTGCTCCATCCTCGCAAGGCACAATGGACTGGGCTGTTTTGCTAGTCTTTGCCCTCTTCTTTGGTGGTTCTCTACATGAGCAATGGGAAAAGTAGTTAACACATGTAGTTGCAAACAAAAATAATAAGAGAAGCAAGAAAGAGTAATCTATATTACCTAATAGCCAACATTGCAGCAATGTCATCAGGGTTACCCTTCTTACAGTTGTGCCAATGATGCCCATATTCCTTACAAATTGGACATAAGTGCTTGCCCTTTTTTCTTTTCTTGTCACTACAACCTTTATATCTCTCAGTTTTAGGCATGCCAGCTGTAGCTTTAAGTAGTGGTGGATGCATGAAAAATCCATGGTGAGATTCAGGCCATTGGCCCTTGTCAGGCATAGCAGGGATCAGGTTGGAATAAGCTGCTCTAAATTTTTCAGTGGAATAATACAAGTCAACGTAATTCTTTATGTGAGCATCGCTAAGTGACGTGATGAATGCAAGAGCATGTTTGCAAGGAAGACCACAAACTTGCCATTGTCGACATGAACATGTTCGATCTTGCAAGTTAACGACAAATCTAAAACCGCTGCCTCCTAATGCAACCACTTCAGCCACTTCTTCTGAGCATTCTACCACCTCCAAGTTGAATTCTCTAGTCAATGCGTTTAACTTCTTCATTATGTGGGGTAGAATCAATCCATCTAACTTCTTTGCTGCTTTTCTCCTATCATTCCACAAGATCATAATCAGCTGCCTCGCCTTATCCAAGAAATCGTCCAAGTTCAATGACTTGTGGTGCTTGATCCAATTGTTAAAGCACTCCGCCAAGTTGTTGGTTACATAGTCCACCTTGCATATGGTCGAGAACTGACTCCTAGACCACAACCTATTGTGCCACTTCCTAATATATGCTGTTGCAGCTGGCTTTACTGCCTCCATTGCAGCCCAATTCTTGTCAAATATATATGGGTTCCATGAGTAAGCAGCTGCCCATAGGTGGTCATCAAATACTTTTCCAGTAAACTTCTTCTTGAAGTTGCTCACCAAGTGGAACATACATTCTCTATGTTCTGCCTCCGGGAACACTTCTTTTACCCCTGTCATCACTGCTTGGCCAGCATCAGTGCATATGGCTAAACCTGTTGGTGATCCTATGGCCTGTCTTAGCAATTGCATGAACCAGATCCAATTTTCATTTGTTTCAGAGTCAAAAACTCCAAAACAAACTGGATACATCCAATTATGGCCATCCACTGCAGTAGCACTAGCCAATTGCCCCTTGAATCTGCCTGTCATAAAGGTGCTGTCCACAGCCAAATATGGCCTGCAGCCACTAAGAAATCCATCTATGCAAGGTTTGAGAGCAACAAAAATTCTTCTAAACCTTATTTTACCATTTATGGTATGATGGTCGATCTGCACTATGCTATTAGGGCAGCAACTTTCAACTTGTGCTTTAAACCTATACAAGTTGTTAAAACTACTATCCCAATCACCGTATAGTTGCTTCAAGGCTAGCAGCTTACCCATATAGACTCTCTTGTAGTGGATTTTGATCCTGTAGTGTTCTTTCAGCTTTTGTCGCAATTCCATTGCTCCTAGATTTGCATCTTCAATGAGCCAATCTTTCACCTTCTCACATATCCAGAACTTAGTTGCGTTCTTCACTTTCTTTTTCCTTTTTGTACTAGAACAATCGTGGTCAAAAGGGTTTTTTTCACCTACAAAAGAGGAATACAAGTAAGCTAAAATCTCCTCAACATTTATCCAAGATATATTCAGAAATAAGTAAGGTTAGACAATTACCATTACAGTACGCCTATCAGCGGTTGTAGAAGCATGTATCCTCCATGGGCAATCATCTTCATCTCTTCTTTTACAATAGGCCCTTAACCTACGTTGTGTGCTCTTCTCTGTGTTATACTCAAAGTCATGTTTGACTGGATGCTGGGAAAGAGCCAACCTAAACACATCCATATTGGGATATGTGGATCCTACAGTCATTGGAGGGTCTTGCTGGTCATACTCTGTATTTGGGGCATGATCTGGCTCGTGCAACTCCTCCTCCTCTACTTCAGGCTCCTCCTCGCTCTCATCCTCACTCCCATCCTCACTCTCATCCTCGCTCCCATCCTCGCTCCCATCCCCGCTCTCATCCTCAGGAACATTGGTTTTGTCTTTCTCTTTACCAGAAAAAAGAACCAAATTTAGAGGTATAGGTTCTTTCTCCAAATACATTTTCTCCTCATCAATACCACATGCTCATTCTCCGGGATTGGGTTGCAAAGATAACTATCATCGGCCTCTTTTGTGTTGTTGTCCGCTTGAACATCTGTCCAATCCTCGGTGATAGGCTCATATGCTTCGGAGGGATCACAATATGCAATCAACATCTGCACTACCTTTTCTGGATCCATCCTGCAAATCACAGAGAAATACATAAACATTGCTACTAAATTTCAGCATACTAAACTGCATCTGGAGAGTACAAGCTCGAAGCACTCACCCTTCTTGCCAATCTGCCCAAGCCGACCAGCCCGCATCGGCGCGTTGCTCGCCCTTCTCGCCGCCAGATGTATCCTCCGCGCCTCCAGGTCCGCCCTCGGCCGCCGCGCCTTGCCCGGCCGCCGCGCCGCCTGGTTCTCCGTCAGCCGGCGCCTGCTCCATGGCGCACTCGGCCGCCGTGCCTTGCCCGCCCTCCGCTGACACAGCCGCGCCGCCGCTGCTAGGGTTCCGCCCCGACGCGTGAGGGTGCGGGCTCAGGGTTTGTTCGACGCGTGAGGGTGCGGGGCTCGGGCTCGGGTGCTCGATCGAGTCAAACATGGCGGGGGTAGTTTGGTCCAGACGGGCAAAAAGTGACGGAACGATTTCACAGAACCGACGGCAGTGTCATCTGAGGCATAAAATTTTATACAAGAGGTCACATGAGGAAGCAAAAAATTGGGAGTGTCATATAAGGCATCAAATTTAAGCATAGTGTCATAGAAGGAATTCTCTCTTCGGAAAACTGTAAAACGGTCTAAACATGAGGTATGTAGGTCGTACAAGTACATAACGGAGTGAGCCCAAGCCGCGATCCACCAGGCTCGCAACAAAGCTGACGAGAAGCATCGAGTGTAGGATGCTAGACACCAGTTCGTGTTATGTTGCTTCGTGACTTTTTCCACACTTGCGATCAGCTAGACGCCAGTTCGTCTTCTGTTACTTCCTGACTTTTTCCGTGCTTGCTATGACCGATTACCATACAACGACCGTTTCCGGGTTTTGACAAAGAGTAAGTAGGGCCTCTTTTCCAACTTTGGCACAGGGCCCCGGATATTGCTCGCCAGGCCCTGTGTATTAGATGCTTTGAATCGAGAATTTTTTCTCATATTTTTAAAACTTTTAAATGATGTTTTTGAATATTTCAAATAAAGGCTACCTGGCGCCCAAGCTCCATTTGTCCGCTTTCGTTGCCTACTAGGCTAGGTGTGGCTGCAGTGGGTAGGTGCTGCAGGAAGCTTTTTTTTTTTTTTTTGCGTCTCACCTAAGTAGGTACAAGTTGTAGTATCTGATCAGATACACAGCTATCAGGTCCCTCTCCCTCCGTACTCGTTGCTGCTGGCTACTGTCGCGAGCGACATTTCTCCAACTCCGACATCCCTTCCTCTCCGGTGGCTATCACTGGGTCGTCTTTACGAATTCATCAACCCTCAAATTCCGGATCCACCTCGGTTAGTCGCTGCCATCTCAGTAGAAGAAGAAGAAGAGAAGGGAAGAAAATAAGAGGTGCAATTACGTGGGGAAATAGCTCTCCAAAACCAAACGAAAACTACTCCACTCCTGTAGCTCAGCTGAGGTCCAGATCGAAATTAAGACTCGCATGCCTCGCCGCCCCATACTCCTGTAATAACAACGTGCGTATCCGACACCAACTGCGATCGATCCATCGAGCAATAACTTGTTCTTCTTAGATGATAATTTTTCTTTTTCGAGAGAGCGAGAGCAATAACTTGGCGTGCAGCTAGTAGATGATGGATGCAGCATTCAAGAACCGTGATCTCGATCTCCTCAGTAGCCAGGGGACTGTCACTAGCTCGTCCCAGCATCCATCAATGATCCATGTGTTCAACTGCTGTCCGGCCGGCATCACGTAGTACGGGCGTTCATGGGCACAGACGTCAAAGCTAGCTAGCGCCAACGCCTGACCACCACATGGACATGGAAGATGCAACTAGTCCATGTGACGTGCGGTGCCACACCGCACGTCTCAACTCTCAACCACGCGCGCGTCACATGGACTAGTAAACATGGACTAGTAAAGGAAAAAGTCCATTTTAAACCCTGAACTCGTAGAGGTCGGGCGATTTGAACCCTGAACTCTAAATCCCGGTCGTTCGAACCCTGAACTTCTAAATCCCGGTCTAAATCAAACCTTGCACATGTTTATTAGAGGAAAAAATAAAATATAAAATTGCTACTGTCGCTGACAAGATTGACCCACATGTCATACCCAATCCAATTTTTTTTTTTTGCTTTGGAGGCCATGCCCGGCTCCCGCCGGCGGCCTCCTCCTCCTAGTCCTCGGCACCGTACCCAGCAGTGCGGCGAGATCGACCACGGCCTGCTCCCGCATCCCGTGCGGCGCGCGTGCACACTGAGGCGAGCTTGGCGGCGGCCAGCTCCCGCGTCCGTGCGGTGCGCGTGGCCCAGCGTTGCGGTGAGCTCGACCACGGCCTGCTCCCGCATCCGTGCGGCGCACGTGGACAACGCGACGAGCTCGGCGGCGGCCGCTCCCGCGCCCGCGCATCGCTCGTGGCCCAGCACCGCGGCGAGCTCGACCACGGCCTGCTCCCGCATCCATGCGGCGCGTGGACAGCGCGGCGGCTCGGCGGCGGCCCGCTCCCTGCGTCCGTGCGGCGTACGTGGCCTCGAGCCTCGCCAGCAGCGCGGCGAGCTCGGCGGCTGTCGGCCACCTCCGCGATAGCGGCCTGCTCCCTCATCCGTGTGGGGCGCGCGGCTAACTCGGCGGGAACCTTCGGGCTGCCGGCCACCTCTGCGAAGGCGTCCCGTGTCAGTGCAGCACGCGCGGCCTCGAGCCCGGCCAGCAAGCTCGGCAGCGGCCGGCAGCCTTCGCGACGGGGTCCTGTATCCGTGCGGCCAGCGCGGCTTCGAGCCCAGCCAGCAGCGCGTCGAGCTCGGCGGCGCACGGCAGCCTCCGCGACGGTCCTGCATCCGTGCTCGTCGAGGTGTGGCCGCTGTGTTGTTCTGTGTCTTCGGAGGCGAGCTCGTCATGGACAACGGCTGCCCTGGATGCGAATCCATCCGCCTGCAAGTGGACTAGGATTCCACGGAACTATCTAGTTAGCTAATTATCACTGAGTACGCATCTGTTTATCTAATATTTTTATTTGATTGTTGAACACCGAAGTAGAATGGAGATTGAATCCGATTTAGTACAGATATTGAGAGAGATTGGGGAAGGAGATGGATCTGACAAGTGGACCCAAATTGTCAGTGAGAGTAGACTGGAATCCCGGCCGGGATCACTGTATTCCCAATATACCAAACATGTCCAAGGTTTGATTTAGACCGGGATTTAGAAGTTCAGGGTTCGAACGACCGGGATTTAGACTTCAGGGTTCAAATCGCCCGACCTCTACGAGTTCAAGGTTTAAAATGGACTTTTTCCACTAGTAAACATGCGCACTGATTGGATCCTCTACCCGTACAGGACGTGTAAACGCCGGTGACCCCGGAAATCCATAAGTCCGAAGCCCAGCGTTAAATTAATAACGCCAATGACGGAAGATACAAAGTGCTGAACCAGCTTACAAACAACTCAACACACACAACACGGGACACGGGCGTCGATGGGCTGGAGCTCACCCTAGAGCTCGAGCCGGCGCACCACCGACGTTACACCTCGCCGCGAAGGGCTGCATCCTACAAGCAGACTTCACCTTTGCCAAACCAACACTGTCACTGCGACCGCACCACCATCGGAAGAGAGAAACACCATGGACTCCAAGACGGCGCCTTTAAGAAGGAAACGTCACCAAAGTTCCGCCAACCACCCGATCCGGAGGGATCTAAGCGGCCTTTAAGAAGGAAACGTCACCAAAGTTGGCGGAACTTTGGTGACGTTTCCTTCTTAAAGGCGCCGTCTTGGAGTCCATGGTGTTTCTCTCTTCCGATGGTGGTGCGGTCGCAGCGACAGTGTTGGTTTGGCAAAGGTGAAGTCTGCTTGTAGGAGACGGCGCCCTCAAGAGGGTAACGGCGCCCACAGGCGTCGCCGCCATCGGCCAACAACGGATTTTCACTCCGACCACAAAATCCGCCTCTAGATCCCGAGTGTAGCCGGCTGCTGAGGTAGCTACCGAACCACTCCACCATGCACCTCTTCGCCGGTCGCCACGCCGCCCACGCGGCCAAGACCACTAGCCAGCACCCGAGCCGTGACCCCCGCCTCGGCGCCACGACTCCCACCATACAGGGCCGCTGCCCTGGCAACCGCAGAAAGTCCACACACCCATCAACAAAGAAGACAGGCTGCTCGTGCGATGCCGGCCTCCCCAGCACCCGCAACGACCACAACTCCACGATCTCCTGCCCCGTCATCCTCCCATCGTCCGCACCACAACACCACCCCACCGCACGCCCCAGGAAGGAGGGCGGCACACCGGCCGGCGAGACAACCCGAACGAGGCGTCCCCGATATGGATCTGGATCTGGCCGCGAGAGCCCCGATCTGGACCTGGCCGCAGCACACCGCCGGACAGCACCGAGCACCGACCCCCAAGCTGTACTGGAGCTCTCCCATGGCGGGATATGCCCGCCCACCGCACCAGCAGCCGGCGGCCGCACGAAAGACGAGGGGGTAGGGAAGCACGGGGACAGAGGAGGGGAGAGGAGAGGCAAGGTTGGAGAAGGAGGGACGGGGGGCCCCGCCGCCGCCGGCGGCCGCGGCGGCGGCGGCGGCGAGGGTGAGAGCTGGAGGCGGAGAGCGCTAGCTAGGGTTTGGAGTCGCCCCCCGGGTCGCCCACACGGGAGCCGAGCGGAAAAAGCCATCGGTAGCGCTTGTCCCCTCGCTATCGGAGGAGTGAAAACGACAAAACTAATTCTCAAACGAAACTTCAGCGCAAAATAAATGTATTTAAAAGGATTCTAAATATTTTCGGTAGCACCTGTACCCTTCGCATGGTAGCGTCTGAATGAGAGCGCTATGCCCCTGTCAGCGTGGCAACGCTGGACTCACTATAGAGAAGATTCACAGTCGTTGTGAAAATACTAAGTCAAAGAGGGTATCGCCAAGTGGCAGGGGTTGGGGGGGGGGGGGGGGGGGGGGGGAGGGGCTATCCTCTTGAGGGAAGCGCCATATAATTTCAAACCGTTGTAAGTTTTGATCTAAAAATCCAAATTACATGATTCATTTTTTCTATGAGTCACGCCTTAAACTATCTTTTCATTGCCACCGGTCTCATGATGCTTAGACCAGTAGATAATATTTCGTGAATTATTTGGTTATGTTGGTTTATTTTTGAATATTTAGACGATTTTGGAAACATGGTTGTGAATGAAGATTTTGTCTAAAATCTAGAATAAGAGAAGTACCTGAAGAACCAACCAAGTACTCATTTCTTACCATGCTTCACCCCTATTTTTAAATATAAATTTTTACAAACAATTTACAAGTAGTGTGTTACTTGTTTTAAATTAATTTGATGCTTAATATCGATGAAGCAATTTTTTGTGCTATGGTAGATGATGCTAATACTTTGTTAGCTTAGTCTTTGGGATAATACTTTGTTAGCTATGGTAGAGCGATTGTGTTTGTACTCCTGGTCTATTTATGTAAATTAGTTGTTATGCATAGATGCTTATTAAAATGAAATTATGACTTGGAATAATATCCCTTATCAAATAGATATTTTTTAAAACCTTGAGATCCATGTTATGATGATGACATGTGAGTTTAGTAAAATTCATAAAGCGTTGTTTTCCAAATAAATTCATATGTCATCAACATAATGGATAATTCTCATTAACACTATTTTTTGAAACATCCCTTGTCAACACATTTCTCCCGAGACTTCTTAAACATTTATTTAAGCTAATAAATTTTACCATTATTTACCATAGCATATAAATTTGCTTGATCAATACTACATTAATTTAAAAAAGTAACACACAACTTGTACATTGCTTTTAGAACTTTATAGTTGAAAATATGGGTGAAGCATGGTCAAAGTGAGTGTTTGTTTAGCTCTTCAAGGTACTCCTCTTGTTCTTGTTCTAAATTTTGTGCAAATTCTTCGTTCACAACCATGTTCTAAAAATATATGTTTTAGAGGGTAGCGCCATCAAGAGGATAGCGCCATCCCAGGATGCTACCTCTTTGATTTAGAATTTTCGCGACGACTACTTTCTAAAACTTTTTTGTGATGGGCCTGGTATTGCCATGTTGGCAGGGACATAGCTCCACAGTCCAGGGCAATACCATGTGGAGGGTTTCTCCGCGCGAAGACGATGATCTACTGGATGTGTGCTCTTGTTAATTTGGCTGAAGTGACGAGTTCCGGAAGGCTCCGTCGGCGAACTCCACTGGGCGATTCATGCCTGGAGATTGCTGGATCGGGTGGGATTTGGTCGTGCGCACCAATGTTTTACTCTGGCTGTTTGGTTTCAGAGGGAGCGCTTCGAATCTCTGCTGGCTGTTAATATCATGGGACATGTTCTCGTTCCATGGTGCTGGCGGAGAAGGTCATGTCAGTCGAGATCTGAGGCTAGCAATGGTGGTTCGAATCTTTCTCGCGATGAGGAATTGGCTTGGTGCTTCATGACTTGGAGCAGCGGCATATAAGTGGGGGCGACAACATACGTGAAGTCCAAAGTCCTACCTTTTAGGGTAAAAATCCAAGGTCTGGCCTTAATTGGTTGTGCCTGACAGTGGTCTTGCTGAAGACATTGTTTTGAGTGCGAGGACTATCTTCAGGGTGAAAACCCAAGGTCTGGCCTTAATTGGTTGGGCCTGACACTGTTCTTCTTGAAGACGTTGCTTTTGAAGAATTGGGCATCAGGTGTTGTTTTGGTGGTGGTTGTGCGACTGCTTGAATGATTGTAACTCTGTAGCGGGACTTTTCTTTTTTATTTCTTCTTCTTATTGTCTTTCGGCTGTGTGCATCCGTAGTAACTTTGGTTATTGCGTTGTTGCAGAGGCTGGGTGTAATTTGTATCTCCGCGATATTAATATACACTCTTTATCTAAAAATGTGGAGGGTAGCGCCCCGGGACCGACACTACCAAAAAGGGTTAGATACAAAATTATTTTCAAGATAAGTTTCGTTTTGTGCTGAAGTTTCGTGTCAAGGTCGGTTTTGTCTTTTTTTTTCACCAGCCACGCGCGCGTCGATGGCATCGTGCATTTTGATTGGATCCTGTACCTACGATGTGTAAACGCCGGTGACCGCGGGAATCCAGAAGTCGGGTTGCTGATTCGCACGCTGGTCATGTCCCCTCACCATCAACACTCCATAGGAGTGGAGAGGAGGAGCAGCGGCCACAAGGGCCATTTCGTCGTCGCCTCCACCAATGAGCAAGCGCTCCACGGCGCCAGCTACCTCGCGCGCTACCTACCCAGCCACTTCAACGGTTCAACCTCGACGGCTCGACCACTTCCTCTCTATAAAACCGCTCGCCCCGTGTTCGGCTACGTCGACCGCTTCCACCTCTTAAACTTTGCTTCTTCCACATCTTGAACTCGTCCTTCCGTTGATGATGGGGACGAGGGAGGAGGAGAACAAGGCCCCGCTGCTGGAGCCGAGGCCGCCGGCGGCGCCGGAAAATGACGACGGGTCATCAGGGGGAGAAGAGGCCGAGGGGGAGGAGGGCTGGGGCGGCGGCTGCTGGACGAGAACCGGAAGCTGTGGAAGGTGGCGGGGCCGTCCATCTGCACGCGCTTCTCCACCTTCGGGGTCACCGTCATCAGCCAGGCCTTCGTCGGCCACATCGGACCCACCGAGCTCGCCGCATACGCCCTCGTATCCACCGTCCTCATGCGATTCAGCAACGGCATACTGGTTCGTCCTCGTACACAATCAATC
The DNA here is from genome assembly GCA_947311845.1 of Poa pratensis. NCBI lineage: Eukaryota > Viridiplantae > Streptophyta > Magnoliopsida > Poales > Poaceae > Poa > Poa pratensis. Next base: position 39,478,188 of record CAMZMU010000083.1, on the reverse strand, counting down.
TGCCTCTCTTCTTCCTCCCTAGCTACATCTTCTTGAGAGAGACCGACGTGGTGCGCACAACTGCATGAGGTCAATCGATTGTTATGTTATTATTAATCTTGTAAAAAAATTGCCAACTAAGTAGTTAGCTGGCTAGACGACGACCAATTAAGGGTATACCATAATTACATTTCTTAATTTATACTGTATTGTATAGTATATACATGCGCGTCTCGTTTGATCTGAGAGCTCAAAACCAGGAGCTCTTGCGCCCCTGCTTCAGTCCGTTGCTAGTTTCATCACAGCATAAACAATGAGGAATAGCTAGGAGCAGGAACACCGTATCTCAATCTAGAATTAGCATATAAATTCTGATAATGAGATATTGAGATGTGATGTGAGACAAACGTACGTGATAGGAAAATGTGCGGACGAAATTTATACGCCAACTGAGGCGCGCGTCGTGGTCCATGTTTGGCACCATATTCTTAATTTTCGGAAAAACAAAGCTCAGTTTGATGTCGACTTTGCACAGAAACAGTGGTAGTTAATTACCCGTACACGTAAAGTCAAGTACGCACTGTCAGTGCCAAAACATAACAACTCCATTGGACAATAATCCCGAGTCAGTCTGAACTCTGAACTGATTTACACCATGTTTGTTATTTCGGGGCCAGCATTTCAAGAGACAATCTGAAATCTCAATCTGGCTCGCTGTTGGGGCGCAGTGCCATTGCACCAGTTCAGAGATTTCAGTCTTCGCTGCAACAGAAACAAAAGGCTGATAGTTTTTACAGTTAATTAACGCTCTTAACCTGAATGCAGCTGGGCATGGCGAGCGCGCTGGAGACGCTGTGCGGGCAGTCTTACGGGGCGAAGCAGTACCACATGATGGGCATCTACCTGCAGCGCTCCTGGATCATCCTCACCGGCTGTGCCATACTCATGCTCCCCATATTCCTCTTCACCGAGCCTCTCCTCGTCTTCATCGGCCAGGACCCCAAGATCAGCGCTGTTGCTGGGGTCATCTCGGTCTGGTACATCCCCGTCACGTTTGCGAGCGTCCTTAACTTCACGCTCCAGATGTACCTGCAGGCGCAGAGCAAGAACATAATCATCACCTATCTCGCATTCGCCAACCTCGGCAGCCATCTGTTCCTGTCGTGGCTCTTCACCGTCAAGCTCCACCTTGGACTTGCCGGGGTCATGACCTCCATGGTCATCGCTATGTGGATTCCTGCGTTAGGGCAGCTCATCTTTGTGTTCTCTGGTGCCTGCCCTCTCACATGGACGGGGTTCTCCTCTGAGGCACTCACCGACCTCGTCCCCATCCTCAAGCTCTCTCTATCCTCTGGTGTGATGCTCTGGTAAGAATAAGCTTTAATTTTTTTAGTATATATACAGCAGTTTTTCAGGAAGAAAGAAAATTTTCCGCAACAAAAGAGCAATGTACTTACTGAGCACGTATGTGCCTAAGTTTATATTTTATTGTCCGTGTCAAAATTTCGGATGCACCTAGCAATGACAAATGTTTTTCCCTGCCCACCTCTTCAGTCTGGAATTGTGGTACAGCACCATATTGGTGCTCCTAACCGGGTACATGGCAGATCCAGAGGTTGCACTGGATGCTCTTTCAATATGGTAAGCTTTACTACATTACTTCACAGTTCACTATGCCATTTTCTTTAAGTTCATTACATAAGATTTGGTTCTCCACTCTGTTCAGTGAACGGTGGCTAGTCACTGGTGCATAATTTCATATTGTTTCCATGTCGCTGCATATGAACTAATTAAGTATTGTGGTTTCTGTCTGTGAAATCTGCAGCCTTAACATCAATGGTTGGGAGATGATGATTTCTATCGGCTTTTTGGCCGCAACGGGGTAACTTCTTGATCTAAGAGCTCGTTGTTACTATATCATGTGACCGAATCAGGTATAGAATTTTGATGATAATGATTTGGTGTGTTATAGAGTGCGTGTGGCAAATGAGCTGGGAGCTGGAAGTGCAAGAAGGGCAAAGTTCGCCATCGTAAACGTCGTCACCACTTCTTTCTCGATAGGCGTTGTGTTGTTCGTGTTCTTCCTTTTGTTCCGAGGAAAGCTTTCCTACATATTTACCACGAGTGAAGCCGTAGCTGCTGCAGTTGCTGATCTATCGCCTCTGCTTGCCTTCTCCATCTTGTTGAACAGTGTTCAACCAGTGCTATCAGGTTTGCTACAGCATTTGACTGAATTAAAATCTGATTTCTGAAGCAAGACAAGATATTTGCCTTTTATGTTAATAAAGATTTGTTTGGTTTACTGAAACTATAACCCTATTTTATAATTCGGTAGGTGTTGCTGTTGGCGCGGGTTGGCAGAGTGTAGTTGCTTATGTTAACATCACAACATATTACTTGATCGGTATCCCTCTTGGAGCAATCCTAGGTTATGTTCTTGGTTATCATGTGAAGGTAAGATAATGTTTCAAGACGATGCGGTTGTATCAGTCATTCAGTTACCACACTCATTGTCCTTGTGCCTCTTGGCTCTAAGTTGTGGTCCTAACTCACCTTGGTTTCTGCTACAGGGCATTTGGGTTGGCATGCTGCTGGGAACACTGGTCCAAACAATTGTACTTCTGTTCATAACAATTAGGACTGACTGGGATAAACAGGTTAGCCTGGTGGATCATCACTATACTGAAACATTCTTACCTACAGTCTTCATATGAATTTCCTATCAAACAAAAGTCGAGTGGCTTGAATTATACTCAGTTACGGTCTCTATTCCAATTTTTCAGGTAGTGGCTACTCAGCAGAGACTGAATAAATGGTACAGGGATGAGAACAGAGGAAAGCCGGCTTCAAGGGAAAGTCCATGAGCTTAAAAAATCTGGTACAAGCAATGGATCTGCTTGATCAGAGTTTGAAACCTTTCAGATGATGAATACAATTCTTTCCAACATGTCGAGAATGACACAGTGGAGCATTAGTAGGCACAGATGTGTCGGGGGCTATTCGTCAAGATCGAGCAAATGATGTGGTCGTTAGCAATAGTGCTGCATGCTCCACTAGAGGAGGAAAAAAGATGCTAACCACTTGATTTCCTGTAATCTCTGCCACTATCTCAGCATGTAGAATATATGCCTTTGATCGCTGTGAGCTAGTAGTGGCTCATGTGTTCTTCCGTTTTAATTGATTTTGGTTGTGGTGATGTTTCTCATGAGAGTGCATGTTGTGGTTAGCAAACATCCTACTATTTCTACATCAACTAAATGCAACTGCATCCGGCGTGGGCGCGTGGCTATAAAAATAGTCAATTTTGGTGGAAATACTATCAACAGCAGTTGAGATGAATTGGCCGCAGCATTTACAGTAGTAGAATAAAATATATCTCTCGATAAAAATACCGCCAAATAATAATGACATGTCTCTGCAATGTGTTACGGGGTAGTCGGGTAGAACATAATTGAGAGGCAGATTGAGCACACCGAAATTGATTCGATAACGAGGAGAGACGAACCCAGATGGAACGGAATCGCCCGATGGACCGACTCGCTAGCGAGGACGAGCGCCCTCTTCTCCGGCAGATCCGCCGGCCGGTCGCCCGCTGCTCTCCAACTAGATGAGTAGAGCTCCTCGCCTGGCGTCATCCACGGCCCAGCATTCATCCGCCGCCGCCGTTGAGCAGCGCAGGAAGCGCCGGAGAAAAATAGGAAAACTTCCAACTCTCTGACACCCTTGCCCCACAGGCCATTCGTGCGGGCACGATGTTTTGTTTCACGGATTCACAAGCCTACTTTTTTTTTGCGAAACACCACAGGATAATAATTTGCAAAAACACAAATACATATAATTACACCGATTGACAACTCTAAAATGGTTTGGGCATATCCAACACAGCCCTCCAAAAGTGTTATGCATAGCGGACGGATAAAGCATACTGAAAATGTTAAATAGACCAAACTTGATATGGAAGGAGTCCGTTTTAAGAGAGATTCACCAAAAAAATTACTACATCTATTCCAAAATATAAGGTGTATTTTGTTTGCTTTGGCTAAGACTTTGACCAACAATTAGTCTATTAATATATAATTTATGTGACATAAATTGATATTATTGGATTCCTATTTAAAAGTACTTTACTTATGAACAGAGGGTGCGTAGAAGTTAGTTGCCACGTGCCAGAACCATGACTTTGTTTCGAAATTTTATGAATTCCAATTTTAGCCTACACTAACTTGCTTAGGACTAAAAGACTTTGACAACTAATGAACATATTAGACACACAGTTACTAGATACGTGACAGCCACCATCTTGCATACCCAGCAACATCTATTGAGTTTTTTAGATCTCTCACAAATTTAACTAGTTTAAAATTAGTGCCTAAGACAAAGCATTTTGCACATGACTAAGAAAAAGACTTAAAAATTAGTTGATGCCGTTGTATGTATTAAGATAGCTGTAACATATTTTCTAACAGTGTGGAGGCTAATTAGTTGTCAAACGATATGAAAAACGATATAATTTTGTGTTATGTGTGCAAAAAATGCCCCCAATAAGACATTGTTTAATATGGGTGTATTTTCATTCCAAGGCCGCGCTTGGATCGGCGTATTTCTGCCAGAAATGGCCAAAAAAATCTACGGAGCTAGGAATGTCTGTTAAGTTGTTTTCTTTCGGAGGGAAAAATTAAACGGTAAACCATTCGGGGCCTAAAGGGATTAGGGATGAGAAGAGATTTGGTGAAATCTTTCCCTTCACCCAATCCATTTAAATTATCAAAAATATTTTTCCGCTAATAGGGTAAAGTTTTTTATTTAAACTAAAATGAGGGGGTTCGTTAGGAATATCTTGAAATTATCTCTTCTAAAATCGGCTTACTAAATGGATTTCTCGGAATTTTCCGGATCCAAAATAATCCCCTCCATTTGCCTAAAATAACTCAATAGCTTAAACCTCAAAAATCTCTGCGGACACCAATCACATCACACTTACATGTAGGGCGCACGTGTCAGCCAAAACAAATCCCGCGGCTGTCGCGTAGAACGCACGCTCTCTTCTTCTCCAAAGCCATCCACACCTCGCTGCTCTCCGTCTCTACTCGCCTGTGCTTTAGGCGATTCCATCCGATCCGAGGGGGAGGAGAGAAGAGGAAGCTCTTCGAGGCGGAGGAGAAAGTCGAGGAGGTAGATCGATGGGGCTCTCGTTCGGGACGCTCTTCGGGGCGCTGTTCGCCAAGAAGGAGATGCGGATCCTCATGGTCGGGCTCGACGCCGCCGGGAAAACCACCATCCTCTACAAGCTCAAGCTCGGCGAGATCGTCACCACCATCCCCACCATAGGTACCGCTTCTATTCACCACGCTGCTCTTTTCTGCTTCAATTTTCTTTCGGTCGGGCGCCCAAATCGTATGTGCGGCGGTGGAAGAACGATTTGGCTCGCATGAATTTCTTTAATACGAGTGGCGTGAGATATATAAACTAAAAGTGGGATTATGCGCGTACATATGCTTTGTTTCGCTTCTGTCTAGTCTAGCGCGTTAGATTTCTGTGCTGGTTACGGAGGTACCAGTTGATTTATGTGCTAGCACCAGGAAAGAGCGGACGAAAAAAAACCTCCCGGGCCGCTGCGCGTGGCGGCTCTGGAGGCGGAAAACAAATCCCTAGAAACTACCGCCGCCGGCCGTCTTCTCCGGCCGCTGCCGCCGTGGCGTCGGCGGTGGCGGCCACGCTCCCGCTGCTGAACGCGGGGGGCGTCCTCTACTCGTCCCCGTCGGGATCCTTGCGCGCGGGGAGGCCGACACTTGGGCGGGCGGAGGCTGTGCGGCGTGGCGGCGGCTGCTCCGGCGGCGGCGCGCTACGACGCACGGCTGGGAGGCGCGTACGAGGATGGTGACGGCTGGTTGGTCCAGGGTGGCGGCGCAGCCTGCCTTCGTGGCGGCGGCTCGCGTTGGAAGACGACGTCTTCCTGGATCGTTGCCGGCTGGATCTGGGGCGTCCTCTGGTTCTTGGGCCGGAGGTTGACCTGCTCGCTTCGTTTCGCCGGAAGTCGGCTGGCGGTGTGGGGACTGTCGGATCGGCCCTTAATAAGGATGTGGTCCTAGGGTTCCTCTCGCGGCGCCAAGATGAAGATCTACCGGATGTTCGTCCCCATCGAACTTGCTGGACGGTCGTGTTCCGGAAGGCTCCGCCGGCGAACTCCATTGGGCGTTTCATGCCTGGAGATTGCTAGATCGGGTGGTATTCGGTCGGACGCACCCATGTTTTATCTGACCGTTTGGTTTCAGAGGGAGCGCTTTGAAGCTCTGCTGGCTGTTAATTTCATGGAGCACGCTTTCTCGTTCCATGGTGCTGGCGGAGAATGACATGGAAGGCGAGTTCTGAGGACTGGCAATGGTGGTTTGATTCTTTGTGCTGATGAGGAATTGGCTTAGTGTTTCATGACTTGGAGCAGCGGCATGTAAGTGGGGGCGACAACATACGTGAAGCCCAACGTCCTACCTTTCAGGGTGAAAATCCAAGGTCTGGCCTTAATTGGTTGTGCCTGACAGTGGTCTTGCTGAAGACATTGTTTTGAGAGCGAGGATTATCTTCAGGGTGAAAACCCAAGGTCTGGCCTTAATTGGTTGTGCCTGGCACTGTTCTTCTTGAAGGCGTTGCTTTTGAAGATTTGGACATCAGGTGTTGTTTTGGTGGTGGTTGCGCTGCTGCTGCAAGGACTGTAACTCTTTAGCGGGACTTTTCTTTTTATTTCTTCTTCTTATTGTCTTTTGGCTGTGTGCATCCGTAATGGCTTCGGTTATTGCGTTGTTGAAGAGGCTGGGTGCATGTTGTATCTTCTTGATATTAATAAACACTCTTTATCTAAAAAAAATGTGCTAGCACCAATGGATTTTGTACTTGTGCCAACTGAATCATGTCGTCTCGCTTTTGCGTTTGCTTTGTTTGTCCCTGATTTTCTGCTACATAATTTGCCGTAGTTATATGTTGGAGACTTGCAATCAAGAATTTTGAGCTAGTCTCAGATGGAGATATTTTGTTAGTTTCAGCAGCTCAATTCACTAGTGTAAGTTTGTCCTACATCCCGTTTCGATCAAATATGTATAATTTGACCGTAATACACGTAGAGAAAAGTAGCAATTTGTCTTGTCGATGAAACATGTATACTTTGACCGTCATACAAGTAAAGAAAAGTAGCAATTTGTGTTGTCGATCCAAGATGTATACTTTGACCGTAATACAAGTAGAGAAAAGTAGCAATTTTTGTTTCAAAGCCAAACCATTGTCAGGGATCCAGTTAGGGCCTTATGTTGAAATATGGCTTCGGTGCACGCATTATATTCTTACTTTGTCAACACATGTAGGACGGTATGGGTTAATGCAACGGTTGCTTAGTTATCTTGTTTCTGTTTTGGTCGGGAGGCACACACTAGGATTACATCGCTGATGATAGCATACTGAAATTTTGTGTACACGATGCAGGGTTCAACGTGGAGACAGTGGAGTATAAGAACATCAACTTCACTGTTTGGGATGTCGGTGGCCAGGACAAGGTATGAAATGATAATCACCTGATTACAGTTACTAAAGCATTTCCTTGGCAAGTCTTAAGATGATAAGTCTATTTATGTGAAGTTAAGCTGATCATTTATGTATGCCATTTTCAAAACAGATAAGGCCTTTGTGGAGGCACTACTTCCAGAACACTCAGGGCCTTATCTTTGTTGTTGACAGCAACGACAGAGATCGTATTGGTGAGGCGAGAGATGAGCTCCACAGAATGCTGAATGAGGCAAGTGCCATATACCTGTTGAAATGTCGGGTTGTATACACACCTTCGGAGTAATTTCTTAAAATTTACAGCATGATGAATCTTATCTTACTGGACATGGTACATCTTTTGGATATCATATCGTAATATTGTGTCCAAACAACCACAGTAGCTTTTGCCTGCATTACATACAGCAATTTTGAGAACTTAATTTTGCACCGCTAATGACTAATAAGTATATATATTATCATATATTTCCCACATATTTTTTTTAATTTCATCTATGTCTACGGGCAGTTGATTCTCATAGTAATGTTGTTTCTGTTACTAGGATGAGCTGCGCAATGCTGTGTTGCTTGTTTTTGCTAACAAGCAAGATCTTCCGAATGCCATGAATGCTGCCGAAATAACAGATAAGCTTGGTCTCCACTCTCTGCGTCAGCGACACTGGTATTTGACCCTTGCTGATTGTATACCTTGTTTATATTTTGCTAGCTATAGAAGAGTTGGTGATAAGCATGGTCTTACTTTCCATTCTATTACAGGTATATTCAGAGTGCTTGTGCTACAAGTGGGGAGGGTCTGTATGAAGGGCTGGACTGGCTCTCGAACAACATAGCCAGCAAGGTTTCTATCTTGTGCTCTCCTGATTCGCATTTTAAGTCAAACCAATTCTTAGGGTCACTTCTCATTTTGTCACCTTGAATTTGGTGTTTACATTATGAGGATTTTGGTAGTTCAAGCTTTTCCCTGTGATTAACATAGATGCTTGTTTTCGGGGGATTAGCATAGATGCATTATGACTGATGTTTAGACAGGGGCGTAGACAGGCCCCAGGCCTTGGCCCGGGACGTGAGACTGCATCGTAAGCTTGGTACTGCTACTGTAGCGTACTGTAGACCACTGTAGCTTATATCCTGGCTACGCTACTGTGCATGACTGACAAACGCTATTTTCCTCGATGCATTGCAGTCATGAATGCTTCCAATCGGCTGGCAAAATATCTATCGGCTGGACAAATGACTGTAATATATAGGCATGTTGAAATGTTGTCAGAGTTTTGACATGTCATTTAAAACTCAAATGTTTGAGCTGGTATCACCCTGTTACTCATGGATGAATGTTGTATGGGTGGTTCAATGTACACAAACGGAAACTGTTATGCTATATCGTGAACTTTTATGCCAGGTCGCCCGAGTCTGATACCATGATAGCCTGCCCTGGTTCTGTGTTGTATGTTTTTTTTGCATGGTAATACGTGTTCATTTATAGATAAGAATCAAGTTACAAGCCACGTACACACGAGCTTACAGAACTGAAAAGATAGCATAAACCTATGCAAAAAAAACAGCGCCTATCTCCCTCCTTTGACACCACTGAAGCGACCACTAAAGGACGGAAGATAGATCACCTCTTCATCTGAGCTGATGTGGCTCCAAATATGTGTCTCATTTATAGATAAGAATCAAGTTACAAGCCACGTACACACCGAGCTTACAGAACTGAAAAGATAGCATAAACCTATGCAAAAAAATCAGCGCCTATCTCCCTCCTTTGACACTAAAGGGACGGAAGACAAATCACCTCTTCATCTGAGCTCGATGTGGTTCCATCGCTGATATGTGGCTTTACCAAGGTTCAAAAAAGCGGTAAGCGAGCGGTGAGCCTCCGATCAAAGGAACTACTGCTTAAGCGAGATTAAGCGGCGCTTAAGCGTTTTGTACGGATATGTACGGACAGAAAATAGGAAGCAATTCTAGGCATATATAAGCAATTCTAGAGAGAAAAAAAGCCAAACTGGGCTTGCCCAGCCGGGCCGAACGCAGCACTCACGCCCCCAGCAACGAGCAGAGACACATCGCTGCCCTAGGTAGCACTCGCCACATTGCAATTGTACCCCCGCCCCATTCTATCTTCCCAAACCACCCCAAACAACCCTTCGTGCTCCTCCAGCACGAACGACACACACACACGCCCCGATCGTTCCACACCCAACACCAGGCCGCATCAACCACAGCATCTTCTCCCATGAGCTTGCATGAGACGGGGAGGGGGAGATCCGGCGGACAGCAGAATATATCAGAGGAACAGGGTGCGAGGGTAACCGAGGGCGACCGGCGGCGAGTAGATCGAGCTCGATCTGAAATTCTGGAACTTGGGCAGAGAGAGGACGAGGGGAACGAGCTCAGCGGAGGAACACAGAACAGTCACCGGCGGCGAGGCGAAGCAGGGAGGAGGAGGAGGTCGAGGCAGAGCGGGCAAACCTGAGAGGTGCGGTGGCGGCGGCGGAAAGGAGCATCGCACCAGCTCTGTCTCGGGTCGGGACTGAGCAAAGAGAAGTTGAGAACGCAATCCCCTATCTGCCTGGTTTCCCTCTTTTTCTCCCGAAATTTTGCTTCCTCCCGCTCAATCCCGATTTTTTCTTCTCCCGCTCGATCCCTAACGTAGCTTACCGCGTAACTGTCCGCTCAGGTCGAAATCGAAGCGGTGAGGCTCCGATGCGCCTAATTATGCGCTTTCATCAGAGTAAGCGTCCGCTTTTTTGAACGTTGGGCTTTACGGACCTCCAAAGTAGTCACCGACCTTAAAAGTAGTCACCAACCTTACAGAACTGAAAAGATATCATAAACCTATGCAAAAAACCAGCACCTATCTCCCTCCTTTGACACCACCAAAGAGACGGAAGACATATCACCTCTTCACGTGAGCTCGACGCGGCTCCATCGCTGATATGCGGCTTTACGGACCACCAAAATAGTTTGCCAGAAGCAAAACCCAGCTTTACGGACCACCAAAATAGTTTGCCAGAAGCAAAACCATTGCCGTTGAAAGAATCAGAGCGTGGCAACATGTCCCCGGACGCGCCATCGAACTCCAGAACTGACACCCACGCACGACTACTACGTTGAAGGAGGAAACCAGAACTGTCAGTCTCCAAGCACAAACCCAACACAGGATACATCATCTTCCAACTGTCACTTGTGCAGACAACCGTTGCGCGTACTCCTGGACGACACATCCTCCCTGCTCCGCCATGACGTCGGAGACAACGCCGCAGCAACGGGGACATAGCAGAAGGAGAGACACACCTGACAGGGTCGCCGTCGCCGCCTCGCCGACAGCATCCATGAACCCTAAAACCGTCAATCTGAGGGATCGACAAACACACGATGCCATCATCTCCGAGACGCCATCATGAAGGACACCGCCGGTGTGGGAGTAGAGCTGAGGCAGATTTATTCGTCTGTGCGCCGCTCCCACCACCCAACGGCGCACCACAACTTACAAAACCAAACCGTAACTACAGAGCGGAGGAACCAGATCCCCCTCCCTCCCGTCGCCGCCGCAGCAGGCGAAGGGAGAGGGGACCAACACGTTCGCCGGTGGAGATGGGGTGGAAAAAACGATCGCCTCCCTGATCGCCTCTGGAGGCTAGGTCAAGGAGCGAAGCCTATCGTCGGCAAAAGAGACGTAGTCTATTCTTCCATTCTGTGTTGTACTAGATAGTGTAGAACCAACCATCGTACCACGATCTCTCTCATACACGAAATGCGTAGCGGTGAGAACAAAACACTAAAGATCTTTGTAGAACAATTGAACAAATCACTGCAAGCTGTCATGTATTGGAGAAACAGTGGTACAAGGATGAGTACTACATGTTTTAGAACCAACCGTCATACCACATCTCTCTAATACACGAACTACATAGAGGTGACAGCAAAACACTACACAAATCTAGGCAAAATCTACTCGATCTACTCTTACACGTACACAGATCTAGGAGGATCTACTCACATTTATGACATGCTCACAGATCTAGGGTACACAAGGGAGGGTTGCATGTTACTTACAACCATGAAGGCAGTGGGAGAGGAGCACGACATGGAGGAGGGGATCTCGCTGTCGAGCATCGCCGACCGGAGGAGGAGATCTAGCCACCGGGCACCGCCGACCAGAGGAGGAGATCTTGCCGCCGCTCAGCTGCTGCAAAATGGTGAAGAGCTTGAAAGGGGGGAAATGGTGGCGCGGTTTTGGCGTTAGGCCGGAGGGGTGAAATAGAGGGGCGAAAATGGTGGGCGGTGACGGAAAAACTCCACCGATTTTTCGCCTCCGCGCGCGAGCTCGCGCCATATCCAAGCTCGGCTCCACGTTCCCCAACCCTACCCGAAAATGAACGCGAAAAAGGTGGCTTGGCGGAAACGGCCGTTCCTATCGGACCTGTCTGAGGGCCGTTTTAAGTTTCGTGCGGGCTAACAACGCGGAGCAGGTCAGGCAAGCAAACATTTATCCTCTCTACAACCTCGGTGAGGGAAACTCAACGGAAATATTTGACCGGAGATAATCTGCTTGGCTGTCAACTCAATGGAAATGTTTGACCAGAGATAATCTTGCAAAGAGAAATTAGCTGCATAAGCCCATTTATCCTCTCTACAACCTCGGTGAGGGAAAGGGCAACGCACCTCTTTGCCAACTGCCTTTTTTTTTGAAAACGTAGATACTTGTATTCATACGGATAAGAGTACAATGTCTTGCGATGCAGCTAACCACCCAAACCAGATGTCTCAAAGAGTGGTGAATTCATCATTCATGGGAAAACCAGTTTGAAGCTAAAAAAATCACTAGTACAAATTAGACAAACGCATACGGTTGATTTTACCCATCGCACACGGTTCTAGCGTCCGTCGCTATCCATGGTAAGCGATGGGGTGAAACATCGAACACGATTATAATAATCATGTGCTATGTTGGGAACATTGTGATCCAAATTTATATGAAGCCTACGCAGACAAGAGGCTATGCCGGAGCGAAACGAGGCCCGTCGCCGGGTAGGCTTGGGCCGAAGCGAATAGTAAAGTTTTGCTGCTTGACGCCCATGGTTTCCATTCCATGTGAAGTCAGAGATGCAACATATGTGATAATACCATAACAGGTGCTCAATATATCATTATAAGACCATTGTAATAATCACCAAATACTGACCACATGAGTTCAAACTTACAAATATAACATGTCACAAACTAGTCAGTCACTAGTTCCATGCATCCAACACAAAAGGTATGCCACCAGACATCACTAATTATGGTGCAATATTACACGCTTCCGGCTTGATTATTCTCCTGCCTCTCAAGGATGCCTGCATGAGAGAGCAAAGCCCACAGGTGGGTGATGAACTCGCCACCCTTCGCGAGCTGCTCAATGTGCTCGTTGACATTATCTGATGGTACGACGTAGAGCATCATCTCGGCCCAAAAATCAGCAGCACCTTCCAACGCTGCATAACATCTTGTATCTCCTCCAGCTGCTTTCCCAGCTTGACGCCGCTCTGGAAGATTGTATCCTCTGAATCTGCTAAATTCCTCATTGCTTTGTACTTGTCCCTCGAACTTTGCAGGAATTTCGTTGCTTCCCCTGCAACTGCATCAAAGAGACACTCTGTATCGTGGTGGTGCCCAGGAAGAAGCTTTGGTGCAGAGATCACCAAGTATGCACAGTATTTGGACAGTCTTGTGGCAACATTAAGATGGATCTTGAATTGTGTCCCCTCATTTGGACACAGATATTTCAGTGTTGCCATCTCACAGTAACATGTTGCAATGTGCCAAGTCAAAATAAGGTGTGTCTGATTCTCCTTTCTCTGGGACCAGCTTGTGTCTGTGTGCATGCTGCGCTCACAAGCCCATGAGAGGTTCTCTGCTCCATTGGACACTAACGATGATTTCCCATTTGCTAGCTTCCCATCTGTACGCTTAAGGGAGCAGACAAGTGCCTCCTTTACTTCAGCTGGCAACTCGACGGGTTTCCCAGGTTTCGTACTGACCCTCCATGGGTGATAGTTTACTGGACGTATGACTGTTGTTATGTCAAGAAGAGCCAAGTATCGGCATGTTGACAACACAAATTTCATGAACTTGAAATAAAGTATCCAGTAATGGTTATAGCTGACTGATTGAAGTAACGAGTACTGTCCAAGCTTGTGTTGCCAATAGTGTCTGTTTGAGGCACGGTATATACCAATCCTGGAAAGAAGCTCTTTTAATCTCATCATGCAACAGCTTCCTCTGAGATGCTGACAAACAAAGGACACCCTAGCCCAAATGGACGTCCAGTAAATTAACAGTTGTAGCAACTCAAGAAAAGCAGTGCATGCAAGTATTAGCATAGTGATCACAAGATCAGTTGTTGTGGTGCTCACGAAAACACACTTATCCTGACAATATATATCTTCCACCATACAGCTGTCTATCGCATACGCTGCAAGACATATGCAGGCGGCAAAACTCATCAAGGACCAGGCTGTTGCAATACTTGATCCATAAAAACAGGCAGCATACTTGGTGAAGAAGAAATCATACATGAAGGCCAACTCAACCTCAATCACCTTGAAAACTCTATTGTAGTCTGTGGCACCGTCCTCATTCTCCGACAGCAGACACCTGAAGACAAAATCATGTGCCCTTTCTTTAGATTCGACACAGGGAAACCCATAGAAGCGCCTTTTCAGCAGATGAAATAGAGAGAAGGAAAGGCATGTGTCCTTCAGCTCTGGGCTCACTGAACTGACATTGCACCGCCACATCTTGTCTATGTCGATGATTTCATCAGCATTCGCAGTTAACCTTGTTGCATATGATGGACCATCCAACTTGGATTTGCTGAGGGGCCAGTCAACCAGGTAATGGCAACCCTCCATGGTGGATGGATCAAATTCACCCTTCTTGTGTTCGTCATACATGTAATCAGTTACCATTTTATTCATGTTCCAAGATACGCTTGCCAGCTGATATGCTGTTAGCTTGTGTGCAAATTTGAAGTGAGCGATACAGTATATATAGACCACTAGGCTGGAACCGGAATCATCGCTTGGTGGTATGGGTAAGGTAGAGCCAAGCAATATGGCCACGTATGATGTGTAGAGCATAGCCTGGTAGACTACCCTTGTGCTTTGGGTGTTATCATTGAGACTATAAGCTGTGATAGCATCGGTACTGCCATGAAGGATGAAGAGGGAAATGGCCCAAACGGAGTACATGCTGCTCTTCACTGCAGAAGATTGCATTGAACCGAGTGTGTAATTTACCAGTGAGGAGGACAGGATGTATGCTGCGAAGACACCTTTCTGGATGAACCAGTTTCTGCATCGACGACGCTGGGACCCGAAGGTGGCGAGGAACAGGAAGACAACAGCAGCCAGTGATACTAACACCTCGATTCCGATCACTTTTTCCCTTGGCTCTCCCATAAGTCTCTAACATGATGTAACAAGGTTGACATTGTGATATTCCCAAGATGCATCCCGTCATCCTCCTCCAACAGCTTGCAGACACCATTAACCTTCAATGAGTGGGTCGGTTATAACTTGTAAGATATAATTAACCATCTTAAACATCAAGGTCTAAGAGAAAATCTATCCTCAAATTTATACATTAATTACATATACTACGTAAGTGTGTGTCCTTAAATATTACAGTTTTAGCATTTTTAAGGGAGTGGGATTTTTAGCTACAAGATTCTATCATACTTCGATTTTTTTTTGTTCGAATTGTTGTCAAATATGTGTATAGTGCTACATTTGGACTTAGGACTTGTGGAGGAATAGGTGTTGGAGTCGAACATATGTCATCCGGTCCTGCTATATAAGGGCACCGCCGATGGGATGGTCCGAGCGACCGCGCGAAGGGCAACCGGACATTATCAACAAGCAACGTCATAAATCTTGATCATGACGACACGTCGGGGTTACGCCGTGAGACCTCCCGAGGGCGGTAAAAATTGATCGTTGACAAGCTATCACAAGAGGTCGTCGGACGTTGATCTTGGACATTTATCCGATTGGCAAGCACCATTGATTCGATTGATGTCACACCATGGAGTGGGAGCTCGCTTGGGAGGTTCAGATGGCAGACCGCAGTTTCAACCGGAGAGGCTAGCCCGACGAGCAAAGACTAGGGTGCTCGTCGATGTGTGTGAGGCTCTAAGGTTCAGATGCACTTGGTGACAGGCATGCAGTTTTGATTCGACAAAGGCACGGACCGACTGAATTATTTTGTGAGAACAATGGAACAAGGAAGGTCCAGTCATATGCTGTGAGGTGACTTAGAGCTGAAGACAACCACCAGAGGGTCATATTGAAGGTGACCATAGTATTCAAACTATCTCAAAGCATGATATATTCTGGTAGGTGTACACATCCTAGTCAAATACGACTTCAAGTCGGTGGAGGGGTAGGGACCACAAGGTCACAAAAGTACGAACAAGGAGAGGCACGGACCTAAGAGCTCACGAGTTGTCTAGCCCCAAATACTGAGGACGAGTTTTAGAAGCAAGGCTACGCGTGCATGGAAGAGACTTTGGTGAATCGAAGAGAAGCTCAAGACGGTCGGGTTGCATCGACTTAAGCTCAAGACACAATTACTTTTTGGGCACAATGAGGAAGGCTTAGTCATGTGTCGGGAGGTGGGTTGGAGCTCAAGACAACGACGTGGGGCTCAGATTAAAGCTGGAGTAAGGATCTAAACTATCTCAAATCAGGATACATTCTAGTCGGTGGAGGAGTTCTAGTCGGATACGACTTCAAGTCGGTGGAGAGGTAGGGATCATGAGATCATAAAAGGAGGAGCATGGATCATGGGTTGCCTAGCCCCAAATCTTTATCACAAGTTTTGGAAGCAAGGTGACACACATGGATGAGACATTGTTGTATCGAAGGAGAACTCAAGACGGTCAGGCTGAACTGACCTGAACGACTAGATCAGCGACAATTGTTCACGGAGAGAAGCGCAACTCCCTAATGGAGGTTCCGGGCAAGAAACAAAAGGCGGAAAAAGGAAACGTTGAGGCTATTGGTTCAAGAAGTTATCCCGAGACTGATCCAGACGAGACCGATAAGGAGGAGATCATCGATCAAACCAAGGAGAATGAGGCAACCAGGGTTCTCACGGAGCGGTCCGACTTTTCTCTAAGGGGTATTATACCTGTGTGAGAACACATGTACAAATCAATACTCGATAATGATAGGAACAACTTCGTGTTATGGCGAGACAAGTTATTTTCAAGGGACAACAAGGAGGCCCGAGGACAACCAAAATTGGTACTGTAAAGCTGCTAGGATGGATGCTGAAGAATGGTATGTGACATCCTAGCTGAAAGAGCATTTCACTCCCTAAATGGCTTTCGTGTTAATGACAACCTAATTAGCGGACTAATTGTGTGTTAAGATATATATAGGTGATATCAAGATGATACGACACATGGTTCGATCCCCTCGTTTTCGATAGTGAAGATAGTGTTCCGGAGCGTTTATCTTCATATTTGAGTCATAGAAACCTTGTACTATCAAAAGTGGTCCGCTATGGAAAGGTATGGGTTGATTGTTTATCACGTACACAAACAAAATCGCACCCCCAAAGCCTTCCCAATTTGGTCTGAGAGATCACGCTCGTTCAACCTTGTGCTATTTGACTCTCCAGGCACGGTAGTCTTCCTGTTGGGAGCTGTACGGCCATTGCCTGGCAGGTGCGGTGGTACCGGCTATAGTACCGCCTCCGTTCCAGGAGTGGAAATACCAGGTCCGGTGCCCCTCGGGTCACATATAGCGGTACCGCGGCGGTTGTGCTCCGGAAGAACCGGTCAAGAGGTACTACCGGTGCCGCCCGCGGTAGTACCGTTCGTGTCTCGTGGAGGCCTGCTCCGGCCATATATAGTGCTACTGCAGTGGTAGTGGCCCAGAAGTGGAAGTACCAGTCAAGCGGTACTACCGATGTCGTGCGCTGTAGAACCGCCCATGGCTCCAGAGGGGTACTGCCGTTACAGCACTGCCTGCACTCAGCCCCTATGGCTCGATTTGCACCCGAGCGGGTAGTACCGCTGGCATCAATGGTAGTACCGCCCGGGCGAGCCAACGTGCATAACGTTTGGATTTAAGAGGGCCTCTATTTAATGCCACCTTCTTCCTTAAGAGGTGGTTGCGCCTCACTCTCTCTCCTCCATTAATATGCCCTTTCAAACGCCTAGATCTCCCGGTCCTTTGAGCCAAACACCTTGAATATTTGAAGAATGAAGGAGAAGATCTAGATTTATGCTTCCACCAAATGAATTTCGAATCCCCCGCTAATTTATGATGAATCTTGTACCTTTTTGGTTCTTTGGAACCCTAGATAAAAGTTGGTGACTGGTGCTTCGTCTTGGTGTAAGAAGCTTCGGTGCTTTGTTGGGAGCCTCCAATTGAGTTATGGAGTAGCCCCAACCTTGTGTAAGTCAACGACTTCAATAATACCTGATAGTGGATTGAGTTTTTTCTTTGTGGAAGAGACTCAAGGAGAATAGGGTGATCATTCATTGCGTTGGTGAACCTTTGTGGCACCACACCCCTTCAACAAAGACGTACTTCCGTTGAGAAGGAACTTCGGCAATTACATACTCGTGTCCACCATTGCGATTAGCTCTTGCATTTACCTTGTGTACCTTTTCTTATTGTATCTTGTTTGCTTGCCACATAAGATTGTTCACCTGGTTGCACTTCTAGACAATCTATCTTATTGTTGTATCTACCTTGTTGTGGGGTTACTACCGGACTATTATCTTATGATAACAATGCGAAGAGAGCGTTGGAGAAGTTGCTAGAAGAAGTGAAGCTGTGGCCCTGATGGTCTAGTACAATTATGGTGGGAAGTTTAAGAAGACGGCGAAAATGGAGAAGAAACTATCCATGTAAGGATTGGAGACACACAAGGAATAACTGTCAAGTGTGGAAGAAGATTGATGGAACCGTTAGTGCGACAACTTCCCTGAAAGTAGATACTCCGATGGCAAGCTT
This sequence comes from Poa pratensis, assembly GCA_947311845.1. Taxonomy (NCBI): domain Eukaryota; kingdom Viridiplantae; phylum Streptophyta; class Magnoliopsida; order Poales; family Poaceae; genus Poa; species Poa pratensis. The sequence continues at coordinate 39,459,640 of CAMZMU010000083.1, read as the reverse complement.
CTTCGTCTGATGGAGCATGGATAATGGATTATCATGGCGTGCATAACAAAGAGTGGTTTACTTCCTACAAGTCTGGTGATTTTGGAGTTGTATATCAACGTTGGATGTACCTCGGTGCATTGTGGGCATTTAATATGTCAAGATAAAAACTGAAGATGTTGTTAAACATGTGCGTAAGGATGTTAGACACGTGTCAAGGTTTCAGAGGAATCTAATTTCATTTAGTGCACTTACAGAGCAATGGTCACCTCTATAGGCAGGACAGTGATAAGAAGATGTGAGTATAGAAGGACAAGAAGTTGGTGAATGGATTTAGAACAACCTGTAAATTGTGCGAGTAAGCGGCATTGAAGGTGGAGTAGATAAGAAGCGGTGTAGCGATATGTTCGTTCGAGGTGACCAAGTCTGAGGAGAAAGATGTCGAGGTCGATAGTATGCAAAGGCTTAGATGTTGGAGTCGAACATATGTACTCCAGACCTGTTATATAAACGCAGCACGGGGTAGCCAAATAGATTAGACTAAATTGGTGGGCTAGACACAAGATCAACAATGGAACAGTCCGGACGCCATGGCAGGGTGACAGAACTGGCCATGGCGGCGGTAGTTGAGATGTGTCGGATGGCCTAAGTGGGCTTGTCGTCGGTTTTACTACGTTGAGTCAGTACGTAAGAAGAAACGTTTGTAGTGATGCACCGGGATGTATGCGTTAATAGGCAAGGCGTGCAAAATAGAGTGACAGACAAAGAGTAAGTCAGTATGCGCGCTGGCGCTGGCTGGGACGGCTATTCCTCGGAGATACAAAACAAGCCTCCATTGGGTCATATTTATCCTAGAATTGCCTGGCATAGTTTGTTTAGGAGGGCATCCGGAGCGATGATATCGATCCTAGATTGCTAAACTCCAGATTCATCATACAACTAAAGAAGACAAAATTGCAACAGAAGTATGATCGAATAGGTTTTGCAAAAGGCAGAATCAAGTTTTTGTGTGTGTAAGAGTTGCATACCGTGTCTTCACTCATTTCCTTAGCTGAGCTTTACTCGCTGATGCTACTTTCTTCTTCCTCTAAAACACCCCCCAGCTGCTGCAAACGATACTTGAGACAGACAGAGAGTTCCTTCTGCAAGCAGAAATGGGGATAAATAGTACCTTTGGGTAGGTGACCACCTGCCTCTGTTTTTCTAATTACCCAGTGGTTCGACAAGGTCAATTAGTCGCTGCATAGGACGACATAGGGTTCAGATTGGTCGTCTTCTTCTTCTTGGACAAGAGGCATGTCACACGGTTTGATTAGGATTCGTTTCTTAATAACCTTATATATAAAGGACGGACACGACCTCGGCGTCTCCAGCGAGCCACGTCCCGCGCTTTCCTCTGCCGTTCGATCGGCGCGACGGACGGCCAGGATGAAGCCACGTCGGTCACAACGTGTGTTACTGTTCCTGGGAACAGTACGCACGGAAACGCACCAATCGCCGTGCGACACGTCGCCGGTTACCACCCCGCCGCGCCGGTGGCCAGACGGTCGCCTCTCTCGCACGGTTTTTGGCGCACATTTTTACAAAAAAAACCTCGAAAAGGACGGGTTCGCAATTTCGCGAAAACCGAGGGATATCCGTGTAAAAAGACGCCACAACTCAGCCTCTCTTCTTCTTCTCCCGCGACCCGGAGGTCGCCGCCGGCCGCCGACGCCTCGCCACGCAGCTCCGCTCCTCCCTGCACGCATCCGAGCACACGGAGAGCTGCGTCGTCGCCGCCTCTCCCTCCTCGCCCACTCTCGCCTGCCGGGACGCCGTGAGGTCGCCGGAATCGACGCCGCCGCGCCCGCAGGCGTCCGCACTCCGCCGCGGCCGCTCCGGCGACCAATACGCGGCGGCGCCGCCACCTGCGGGTAGCGCGCGTCCGCGCGCGTCGTACGCGTCCCCGCGCGCGTCCTGGCTCGCCGCCGCGCGACGCCACCGTGGTCGACGCCGCCGCGGGAGGCTGCGGCCAGATTCGGCCACTGTGATGTCATCATGACGTCACAGTGGGCCCAAGATGTCAGAATTTTTTTCAATTTTTTTTAATTTTTTTAATAAATGCTGGAAAATCAATAGCATTAAATATATCCAGCATAAAAAATACAATAAATATGTCAAAGTGGCCACATAAAAATAAATGCTCCCTATTTATGTCATATGATCGAAATTCAAATTCGAATATTTCAAATTTTTAAGTGCTTGCGAAATTTGCTCATTTCGTAAACGTTGAAGATTTCAAATCTGGATAACTTCCCAATTTGAATAATTTTCAAAATCTTTACATTTCAATAATTTCTGACTCCGCGCAATTTTTAAATGTGGACATTTCCAAAATTAAATTTAGCGACCTGGAAAAATATAACAAATATATCGACATGGACACAAAAAATAACCGTCGCCTATTTACGCCATACGATCAAATTCCACAATTAAATATTTTAAAATTCTAGATACATTTCAAATGTGAGCATTTAATAAACGCAAAGATAATTTAAATATGACAAATATATCAACAGGAGCACAAAAAAAGCGGCGGCTACTTATGACATTTGACCAAATTCCAGATTCGAATATTTCAAAATTTCAGATTCCTTTGAAATCTGAGCATTAAAAATACATAAACACAATTCAAACATTAATAACTTCCCAATTTTACTAACTTTTGAAGTTTGAACATCTTAAAAATGAAAACTTTTCTTGAATTTAAACATATTAAAATCCAAAAAACTTTTGACTGTGCACATTTCCAAATTTCAGGTCTTTACACCACGGTGTTCACAAACATGACAAAACAAAAGCATCATCCTTACAAAAAAAAAAGCTACCTACCTATGGCATGTGATCAACATTCAAATTTGAATATTTCAAACAAAAAAATGCCTTCCAAAACTGAACATTCAATAAACGTAAAAAAAATAATCAAATATGATTAACTTCCCGATTATAAAATTTTTTAAAATTTGAACAGCTTGCAAGTACATTTTTTTTAAAGTTTCAACAGATTTAAATTCGCACAACCGTCAGGGCTGGGTCCACAAGTCAGCGATCCATTCTTTTCCGCAGCTGGTTTTCCGTAAATAATTAAAAACCCGACATGTGGGCCCCACTGTCAGGTTTCAAATAATTTCAGAAAAAATACAGAAAACTATAAAATTCATAACTTTTAATCCGTAATTCACAAAAAATACAAATAACATACCAACATTTGCACACAAAAAAATTCTTTACAGCTAACACATTCCATGCATGCTTAAGCAACTAAAAAAAAATTAATTACAAGAACTAATATTTTTTTATAATGATGCTAAATAAGAAAATTATGACAAAAATGAAACCATATTAGATCATTCCAATTAGACTACCATATTTAGAGGTAATATAACTTAAAACTTTCAGATTACACACTTAAATTGAAAAGTGCCTGTTAGGACCAATTTTGTTAGCTCACATATAGCCATGTTTAGTTACCCCTAAAAGGGTTTAATTTTTGGAACAATAGAATTTAATTGGTAGCTAAAACTTGATTATTAAGCTACTGGATCCAATCCAATGTGTAGGGAGTTTGGTAACTCCAAATGATCCCATTCAAATTGGGTTGTATTCTACACATCAGTGGCTTTCCATAGAATTTTAGTTTGTATTTTTGTGACCAATAGAACTCAAGTTATTGAATTAAACATGTTCCACAAGTTTCTGCCTTAGTTTAGAAGTAAATAATTGAGGTTTAATTCAATTATTTTGAAACCAAATTGTATAGCTTAATGTGTGCAGTAGCTATGTGTGATGTTCATGATTGTTGTGTTGAGATGATTGCTTGTATAGCTTAGTGATTTTTTGCATTGTTTGTTTATTAATTAGACGAGAACGTTGTCGGATATATCGAGGAAGGAGAGTTTGCGGAATTTGAAGAACAAGAGCAAGATCACTTTGCCAAGCAAGGCAAGCTATTCTCTGAGCTTTGCACTACCAACATATGCATCTACTTTCATAACATGTTTACTCTCAAAGCAAGATTTACCCAAAACCCATTTCAAAAATATATGGATATTATTTCGCCACCCTATGTAGTAGTTTATATAAAACTTTAGGATGCGAAAACAGTGTTGTTTATTCAAAACTCCTTTGAAATTTCTGATGAGTTGATGAAATGCCGAGATGTCGGTGTTGGAGTGGAAAAGTAGAAAAATGGTGATGTTTATGAAAAATGCACAGTGTCCTAGTACTATGGAAACCAATCCTACCCTGTGCGACCACATTTACCACATATGGGAAAAGGCGTAGTCATGTAGTTTGCTCTTATTAGTATGGGATACCTCATCGACGGAGATGACTCCGTTATGCATGAGGGGATGGTCCGAGGATCTACCCCCTGACCCGGGTCCTCACACAAGTTGGTGGGGAGGATAGAAGGTTCCACCATAAACCGCCGGACAAAACTATGAGTCCTCACACTTAGGGTTTCTGACGGGAAACCGGACTGGGTGTCGATGGAAAGTGTCATATGGGAAGGATCCTATACTAGCATGAGCAAATAAGAGGCTATGGCCGGCGGCTTACTTCGCATACCCCTGGTATGGCGAGACGTGGCAGACACGATGAGTTGCTGGATGGATGTGGGTTTAAAAGCGTGCTACCTCTGCAGAGTGTTTAAAACTATTCGAATAGCCGAGTCCTCGGATATGGATAATTGGGAGACTGTCCTAAGACCATGTGCAAGTTTTAAAAAGGCTTTGAGTTTTAAAAGGAAAAAACGAAGTGGAGAATGTTTCCTACACCTATACCAACGGATCGGTATGAGGTGGTTGGATGAAAGTGGACCATGACGGACTATGGTCGGAAAAAGGAGAAGTTTTGGAGAAACAGATGAAAGTGGTGACTTCTTCAAAAATAGTTATAAAACTCTCTTACCTTTTTCAATAAAGATATAGAGATGTTTTAAATAAGAAAAAGTTGTCAACTAAAATAAAACTGGTGCATGCTCATGTTGGGGTAGTTTGCGAGTACATTCAAATGTACTCATATTGGTTTCGTCCCTGGCTATTGTCCTAGCCAGACTACGAGGAGGAACACTACGCAGAACAGGAATATGGCGACTTCTACGCCAACTAAGGATCTCCACAAGTCAGCTTCCTGTCGGTTGTCATCGTTAGAATATGATGTCTTCTACGCCGTAGCTTCCGCTAATGTTTTGGTTTGGCCCTTGAAGGCACCTATGTAAGAACTTGGTCTAAATGACCATTATGTAAGACTTTCTATTCGGTACTGTAATGGATGTAAACTTTGGTATCCAATTCGGATTATGTGCAACGACAGACTGATCACGGGATCGTTGTGTTAAGCATAATCGGGTATTTCGGACAGCTAGTCCGGGGTCCCCACATATTGTTCGAACAAATTACAATGTTGATGCTTCTTCACTTGGTAATACTTGATGCATGCTTTGTGCCTAGCTAAAAGGCGTTAAAGAAAAGCGCTTATGGGAGGCAACCCATTTTATTTTTCTGCAATTTTTCTTTTATTGAGTCAAGGAGTTTGTTTACTTCTGTAGCAACTCCTTTGTATCTTTATTTTCTCGCATTGTTGTGCCAAGAGTAGCCTCTAATGATAAGATGATGCTTAATTTTGATTGCTGCGCAGAAACAGATTTTTGCTGTTCACTGTACGAAATTCCTAAAATCACCAGATTGTTAAAAAATCTGAAATTTTTGTGCGTAATCTTTATGAATGTCTGAAACTTTCATTAGTTCAGAGTTTCTCGATCTGAGCGTCGTAAGTGCCTCGAAAAAATTCGTCTTTGCGGACTGTTCTGTTTTAGACAGATTATGCCTTTTTATTTTTCGCATTCTCTCTTTTACTAGTGTTGAGTGAAATTCTTTTTTGGGTGGAAGAGCTTCACATAACATCAGTGGCTGTAGCTAATGTTTAAAGTAACAAATCATATTGCGTCTTTACAGAACATGTGAATTTTTGATTATGCACTAACCCTCTAATGAGATCTACTTTGAGTTTGGTGTGACGGAAGTTTTCAAGGGTCAAGAGAGAAGGATGATATAATAGGATCAAGAAGAGTGAAGAGCTTAAGCTTGGGGAGGCTCCCATGGATCTCCCCAGCATATTTCAAGAAGACTCAAGCGTCTAAGCTTGGGGATGCCCAAGGCATCCCCTTCTTCATCGTCAAAATTATCAGGTCATCTCTAGTGAAACTATATTTTAATTCTTTCACATCATATGTGCTTTTCTTGGAGCGTCTGTGTGCTTTTTATTTTCAGTATTGCATTTTATTTTCAATAAAGCTTGACTGGACCCTAGCATTCTTGATTGGGAGAGAGACACGCTCCGCTTTTTCATGAGAATACTCCTATTCTTCACTTATATTTGTTGAGTATTCATATCTAGCGCTGTTCAGCTTTTAGCTCTTGTTTTCATGTATCTCTTGTCAGAGCTATTAGCTTTCTTTTGTAGAAAGTACTCTCTTGCTTCACTTATATTTGTTTGGAGAGTTGATGAAATAAATTGATTGGTGTTTGGTTGGTTCAGAAAATGTTGCATGTGGTAATTGGTATAAGGAAAAACTTGCTTAATCTTGTAGATCACTAAAATGGATAACTTGATGCTTGTCAATTGTTTTGAGTTAACAAGTAGATCATGATTAAATTGTGCATCACATGAGTTAAGCCTATTAGTGAAGAACTACCGTAAAGCTTGTTGAAAATTTGGTTTGCATCGTGGTACCTCTAAGGTCTAGATATTTTCTAATAACAGGGTTTGGTTAACAAGGAAGACGGTATGAAGTCTTATAACGTTTGCAATATGTTTGTCATATAAAACTTGGTGTACGGGTTGATATTCTTGTTTGCTTACATAACCTTGCTAGCCTAAACTCTGTACTGAGAGGGAATGCTTCTCGTGCATCCAAATCCTTGAGCCAAAATCCATGCCATTTGTGTCCACCATAACTACCTATATGTGGTATTTCCTTGCCACTCCAAGTAAATTTTTCATGTGCTACCTTTAAATTATTCAAAATGTTATTATTCCCTTTTTGTGTCAATGTTTACTAGCTCATGAGGAATTAGTGTGGTTATTCTTTATTCTATTTGTCGAGTGGACTTTTACACCTGGACTAGTGGCATATACATCCGCTTATCCAATAACTTGCAAAAAGAGCTGGCAACGGGGTGCCCAGTCCCAATTAATTACAACTTTAACCAATTAATTCTCTTCACACTTTTGCCCTGATTCATCAGTAAGCAATGACAAACAGTGAAATACCTGAATGTGTGTAAACCAAAGAGAAAGAGGGATGATCTGCCTTGCTGGTAGAAATAACGTCCTTCATGGGAGCCGCTCTTAAAAGTCCGTTCGACAGGTAGAATACTGTTCTCACCCGCTACCATTCGTTGACAATTAACAAACACCTCTCAAAAATAGATACTCCTCCATGGTATGTGATTGATGGAAGGCACCCGAGGATTCGGTTAGCCATGGCTTGTGTTAGCAAGGTTGGGAGGAGTATCAAATATTTTATGCAATCTCTATATGCTTTCAAAAACCTAAAAGCTCTAGCACATGATTTAATCCCTGCTTCCCTCTGCGAAGGGCCTTTCTTTTACTTTTATGTTGAGTCAGTTTTCCTATTCTTTCTGTCTTCCACAAGCAAACACTAGTGTCAACTTTGTTACAACATGCGTTATATGCAATGTATTGGACTTGTTATACTACTTTGTGTTGACAATATCCATGAGATAAATATGTTGAAAGTTGAAGCAAATGCTGAAACTAAATTCTTCCTTTGTGTTGATTAAATACCTTTTGTTAGAAACTATTGCTTTATGAGTTAACACTTATGCAAAACTGTTTGATGCTTGTCTCGAAAGTACTATTCATGAAAACGTTTAGCTTGTGTGATTCATTGTTTACTCATTATCTATTTGATAGCAAATTATAGACCATTGACTTGGATCACTTCATTCATTTACATGTGCCTTGCAATATTATATGATCAAGATTATGATAGTAGCATGTCACCTCAAAAATTATTTTGTTTTTATCGTTTACCTACTCGAGGACGAGTAGGAACTAAGCTTGGGGATGCTGATACGTCTCAAACGTATCTATAATTTTTGATGTTCCATGCTTGTTTTATACCAATTGCTACATGTTTTGCATCTACTTTATATCACTTTTATACATTTTTTGGGACTAACCTATTAACAAGATGCCGAAGTGCCAGTTCCTGTTTTCTGCTGTTTTTGTATTCCAGAAAAGCTAGTCTGGAAATATTCTCGGAATTGGACGAAACTACACGGGGTCCCTATTTTTCCAGAACCACTGACGGACCAAAGAGCACGGAGAGGAGCCACGGGCCCCACACGCCAGGGCGCGGGCCCCCCTCTGCCGCGCCCTGGGTGGTGTGGGCCCCTCGGGGGTCTCCAGCCGCCGCCCTTTCGCCTACTTATTCCCCCCGACGCGAAAACCCTAAGTACCTGAGCAAATATCCACGAAAAGTTCCAGAGACGCCGCCGTCGTCAACCCTAGCTCGGGAGGGTTCAGAACCTCTTCCCGGCACCCTGCCGGAGAGGGGAATCGTCACCGGAGGCTTCTACATCGCCATGCCTGCCTCCGGAGTGATGCGTGAGTAGTTCATCCTTGGACTACGGGTCCATAGCAGTAGCTAGATGGTTGTCTCTCCACTTTGTGCCATCATGTTTAGATCTTGTGAGCTGCCCTACATGATCAAGATCATATTATTGTAATGCTACATGTTGTGTTTGCTGGGATCCGATGAATATTGAATATTATGTCAAGTTGATTATCAATCTATCTTATATGTTATTTAAGATCTTGCATGCTTTCCGTTACTCGTAGATGCTTTGGCCAAGTAGATGCTTGTAACTCCAAGAGAGAGTATTTATGCTAGATAGTGGGTTCATGTCTCCGTTTAACCTGGGACAGTGACAGAAAGTTCTAAGGTTGTGGATGTGCTGTTGCCACTAGGGATAACCTAACGATGCTATGTCCACGGACATATGTGTTTGTTTACATTACGCACTTTACTTAATGCAATTATCCGTTGCTTGCAACTTAATACCAACGGGGACTCGGATGACAACCCGGCGGTGGATTATTAGTCATAGATGCTGTTGGATAACGATCTATGTATTATGTCGTAATGCCCAATTAAATATCATAGTAGTCAACATGTCATGTATATGCATTGTCATGCGCTCACTATTCGTCAATTGCCCAGCTGTAATTTGTTCACCCAACATGTTAGTTATCTTTTATGGAGAGACACCACTAGTGAACTGTGGACCCCGGTCCATTCTTTTACACTGATTAAACAACCACAAACTGCAAACTGTTCCTTTTTCATTCTCTGCAATTTAATACTCATTTTCCACACCATACGTTTAATCCTTTGTTTTCAGCAAGCCAGTGAGATTGACAACCTCACTGTTTCGTTGGGGCAAAGTAGTTTGATTGTGTTGTGTGCAGATTCCACGTCAACAGTCCAGACTCCCTCACAACACTATTTTTCTGGCGCCGTTGACAACCTTCTGAAGAGTTGCTGCTCCTACTGGTTCGATAACCTTGGTTTCTTTCTGAGGGAAAACTTGCTGCTGACTACATCATACCTTCCTCTTGGGGTCTCCCAACGAACGTGTGTTTCACGTCATCAGCGGCGGTGGGGGAAGAGGGTGGGGGGAAGCTCTTGGCCGGAGGAGATGGGGGCGCTCCGGTCGCCCACGGGGGGCGACGGGAGCGAGAGTCCAGGACTATGGGGGCGCTCCCGTCTCCGCTTGGGACTAGCTACGACATCGAAATGGCCAGAGCTGTGACTAGGGTGCAGTCGTGCAGGCAGTTGCGCTGGATTTCGGCAATTCAAAGGCATTAGGGCAACGCGACCTATTTGGTCCGTTTTCTCCAAAACTGTTCGTTTGGGGAAATGCCACGGCATAAGGTGTCGATGCAAACGAGCTGATGTTCGTTTTTCTGTCCACGTGGACCCATTTTCGGTCCAACTTTGAGCCATATTTGCGTCGGCACTGACACGCGCGGATACGACTCGTGTCCACCCCGTGTCCTCCCGCATGGCTCGCATGGTCCGCCCGTCAGCCTCACTGAACGGCCAACCATCGTATTAAATGCGGTGGGCGAGGCCTTTATATGGCCGCCGCGGGGTAATACTAAACCTCAAACCCTAGCGCCACCGCCATCCTTCCCAGCCATGGTCGCAACACCTTCCACCACCTTCCCGGCCACCGGAATGGATCCGCCGCCACCACCACAACACTTCCTACACCAGGTCGAGCGATCCCACCGGTGCTACCGCGGCAGCATCTCTCGCCGAGCCCGGCGTGGATCGGCATGCCGATCGCACGGCCTCCGGCCCGGTGCCGAAGCAGGTGAGGAGGGCGGGAGTAGCAGGTTTCACCCCCGTTGCCGCACCTCTTCCCGGCGAGGGGGAGGAGGACGACGACGACCTCGAGTTCGTCTGGAGCAGTGATGAGGAGGAGGAGGAGGAGGAGGAGGAGGGCGAGCAGGTGGAGGGTCGCGGTGACCCGCACTTGCATGAGGCCATGCATGACTCGTTCGAGTCCCTCCGCATCGACCGAGCCCGGCGAGCCGCGCTTGTCCGCGAGCTCCAGAAGGAGGAGGCTGCCCAGATGGCGCAGGCACCCGGTGAGTCAATTACCGCGGCTCGTGCCCTCCGCCGCAAGCGTGCGCGCGAGGCCAAGGACGCATTAGGGGTCGGCTGCTCCCGCTGCTCCCCCTGAAGGCCTACGACTGCTGGCAGCGCGGCCTACTACGCGCTGCCAATTTTGTTAGAAATGTCGGCGCCACTACCTAAACCCTATCACTAAACGGGGAGGGCTGTAGGAGCCATCTAGTCCCGCCCCTGCAGACGGTCCTGCCGCCGGAAGAGACAGCAAGTCCGTCCCGGCAAGATGGGCGCAAGCCTAGCACCGCCAATATGCGGCCAATTTTGTCAAAATTGTCGGGATCTCCATCGCCCGTTACCGGAAAATGACCTACTGTTTAACGTAGGATTAGTTTAAATCTATCTTTTAAATAAAATGTTTGTTATAAATTATGTAATCTTTAAATGAAATGAAAATCTACCCCATCGCATTTAGTGAAAAAAACAGACATGGCAAACCAAATGGGTCGGGCACATTGGCCAGAAAAGGCCGGACGTTGTCCTTTGGCAACCCAAACAGACAAAGAAGGACAAAAATCGTGTCTTCGTTTGACGACCCAAACAGGCAAAATCGTGTTCGTTTGGGTCACACCACAAAGGCATCTATTTTCACCAGCTCTGATAAGCATTCTAATTTAACCTGATGGGCTGATACACATAATCATATGTATTCTTTTTACAAGCCAACGTGTCCAGCACGCCTACACTATATATAGAGGCTTAGCATTGTTCTCATCTACACTAAGTAACAGCTGGATGGAAACATAATAATTTTGGTCTATCAAAATAGACGCGCCGTAACCACCATTTCCCAGCCATCAGTTGCTCAAGGCGTCGCAGCCATCCAGCTCACAGTCGTTGAACCCACACGATCACCGCTGATCTCGCCAGCCTCTCTACAGATCCTGTCGAGCATGGCGACGAACTCCCTGACGCCCGCAAAGATCCTGGACATGCGAGCCTCGTCGCCACTGGCCGAATTATCACCGTGGAAGTACTCAGACATCTCCTTCACGGATGACAGGCATACACTCTCCTGGGCCTGCAGCTTGAGGATCTCCTCCAGTGCCTCCCGCAGGAACGTGCCCATCGTGCCATGGAACCGCTGGGTGCTCTCGGCCGGAGCAATCATGCTGTTCAGCCGCAGCACGTTGTGGATCTTCCCGAGGCCAGCCCCAAGCTCCGACATGGTCCTGCTGAGGCTCGTTATGTCGATGGACGCCGCCTTCTTGGTACTAGTCAGCTCGGCGGCGAGTGTGGAGACGACCTGAAGACCATGCTTCCTGCAGTTGACGTCATACGGCAGAGTGACGGCGTTCGTTTTCAGACTGTTGTGTCCTTCAGGCTTAACGATTTCCTGGACAACAAAATGTAGCAGCGCGGCCTTCCCGTCAGCTCCTTTGACGTCGACGATCTTCAGAAGCGTGTTGGGCTCCAAGGCATGTGAGTTTGGAGAACCTGTGTTGATGCTCATCAGGTTGCCGAAGTTCAGAACAGCCCCGAGAACTCTGTGGAATAGCCTGCTGCTCCTCAGTTCCTGGCAGGCTGCCTGGATAAACGAAATCATTTGCATAAGTCTAAAATGCAATAGTATCTATAGAAGATTCTACACTTGGAAGATCTAAAGCAATATATAGCTAGTAAAGTCAGTGTTCCTTTTGCAAAGCTGAATAAAACACTTTCTAGACAGAATTATCAGGTCTTCAAACTTTACCTCGAGAGTAGCATAGGACATTCTCAGTTGGTTGACCTCCAGATAAAAATTAGAGACATAGAGCATAGCATCCACCCTCTTGAACGCAAACGGTATGTCCAGGATTGTCTTTAGAAATGCATCAACTTTGCAAAGATTGGCAGCTGGATCATCCTTGAAATATCTCAGCTTAAGCTCTTCCTCATTGTCGAGAACCACCTGAGTGAGTATCCGCAGCGCTTCTACTCCCAAACCATGTGCATTGCCTGTACTCAGAAACAGAAACAGAAACAGAAACAGCTGGAGTTAATAACCAAAGAGTAGCATAAAACACTGAGAAAAGCAATAATTAATCAACTGTGAGACCAATTAGCTATGGCATATAAAATATATAGAGCTACACCTTGAGTTGCAAGTTTTGTGTAAAGAAAAATGTGGAACTTTCATTGAAAAATCAGTAAAATCACCAATAAAACATATGACAATACTAGAAATTGAGGTAACCAGATGCTTGGTTTAGATATGCTAACCACAGCATGTAGGCACTTACAGAGTGTGTTCTGAGATAACCAGATGCTTGGTTCAGATTAAAATCAGAACCCAAATGCTTCTTATAGGAAAGAGTTACATTTTGTACTCCTGATAACAAAATATGCACTCAACTGAAAGAATTGTAAGGATTAGATGACCACAAGACAAGGATGACTTTGTGTGCCAACAAGCCAACAACCCACGGGTTGATCAACCCGGCTAACCAAAGCATGTTCTGAACTTCTGATACCAGCACATGTCTGGTTGAAAACTTCAAATTAATGTCTGAACCCCAAATGCTTCTTAGAGAAAAAAGTTAACAGTTTTACTCTGATAACATGATATGCACTGAAATGAAAGAATGCTAGCAACTTTTCCCCTATTAGAACAGTAGGTGCATAAGGCAAAGATCACAAGCTCATCATTGATAATGCATCGTGCATGTACTGCTGCAGATATGATCACTAGCACATAGTATATTCCAAGGCCCCCACAACGAAAAGTTCAATTGGTGAAAATTCAACTGGTGAAAGATCACATCCTTGACAAACATCACTAACAGAACAGAACTGCACATTGTAGGGTAGAACAGGCCAACCATTACCTTCCAAGAGGGCATCACGCACTCGCTCCTCAGAGACACCCAACGCGCCCAGCACCATCCTAATGCCGTGACACCTCGGGGCGCCGAGCAAGCACACCTCCCTCGGCGCGGCCGCCATCGCCGCCGAGTTGTTCAGGTAGAGCTGGATCATCTCGTCCTTCATGCTACAATCGCGGAGATGCAGTTCAGACTCGGGAGGCAAATAACGGGTGGAACAGGAATTAAAGGGCGTGTTGAGCGCGCTTACTGCAAAGACCCGGGCTTGAGCTTGTCCGAGTGGAGTGGCCGGGACTTGCGCATTTCCGTGGTGTAGGACTCGGCGCCGTCGTCGTCGTCCGATGGAGAGGCTCGCGGTGGCGGCGAAGCGGGCGCGAAGGGGTTCCATGAGTGATGCGGCGGTGGCGGCGGCGGGGAAGGGCGTCGTTTGGGGGGCTGCGGGATGGAGGGCGGGCGGTCGTGGAAGTGGGCGGGGCTGGAGCCGAGCGTCGGGGAGGAGGCCGACGGCGAGGAAGGGGAGAGCGAGGAGGAGGAGGCGGAGGAGGGATTGGCGCCGGCGCGGGGGGTAGGTGAGCTGCGGGAGGCGAAGAACTCGCCGGAGGGCGGGCCGGTGCGGGGCAGGGGCGGGAGCGGGCGGAGCTCGGGGGAGCCCGGGCGGAGGTGGGTGGATGGGGTGGCGGAGGAGGCGAGGGTGCCGAGGTAGAGGAACTCGGTGCTGGGGTTGGTGGAGGAGGTGGGCATCGGGGGCGGCTTGAGGCTGCGGCCCTCCTCGTCCCCGTCTTCGCCGTCGTCGTCGTGATCCCGGCGCGCGGAGGAGGAGGCGGAGTGGGACGAGGTTGGCCCGTTGGCGGCGTGGTGGGGGTGGACGGAGCGGAGGCGGCGGAAGAGGTGGATGGAGAGGAGGACGGAGAGGAGGAGGAGGAAGAGGGAGAGGAAGGCGAGGAGGAGCGCCTGGAAGAGCGGGAAGCGGTGCGGGGATCCGGAGGGGGTGGAGGAGGAATTGGGGGCGACGAGGTTGGAGATGTTGGCCGGGAAGGTGCGGGATGCGTCGCCGGAGGCTGGGATTGCTGCTCTGGGAGGGGAGGAGGGGGCGAGGCGGCGGGAAGAAGGGGTAGTTGGTGAATGGGTAGGCGTCCGGGGTGGGCGTGGCGGTGGGCGTCGGCGGCGGGAGAGTGGGGATGGGAGTGGGGGTTGGAGTCGGGGCGGCGCCGATGCCGGCGGTAAGGAGACAGCAGGCGTTGGCGGCGCGGGGTTGAGTTGTGGCGGTGGGGGATGGGTTGCGGTGGTGATGGTGGTGGGGAGCGCGGGGTGTGGTGGTGGCGGTGGTGCGGAGGCGGAGGAGGTGGTGGCGGAGGGTGGATTGGAGGAGCCGGCGGCTCGTTTGGGCAGTGGAACCGGGCGTAGCCGTGAGAAGTAGGAGCAGAAATAGGAGAGAGAAGAAGGGGAGAGGAGGCAGAGACGGCGGCATTGGCTGGTTGGTTGCTCCTCCGGCCGCCGGCGCAGCGCACGGTGGTGGTGTGGGGCGTGGGTTTAGAGGAGGTTTTGGGGAGGAGAACGAGGTCACTGACTCGTGTGGCCTTGCCTGGGGGTTGGGTGGAGAATCTCAGCTGGGTCGTGTGTACAGCCGAGCGCCGAGTGAGCATCACGGGCAGAGCAGACGAGTGTGATGATTCTGCTCTGCCTCAGCTACAGAATACAGAGCTACTAGCTGGTGATGGATGGTACGGTAGTGCTCTGCCTCCTCTGCTTCTCGGAATTCGTGTCTTGGGAAGAGTGGGTGCAAGGACTGGCTTGCTGCAGCTGTTGCTCAGTGTAGAACTGAGGGGGTGTTTGTTTGGGCTTTTGGCTTTGGCTTTTGGTAGGTGTTTTTTGGCTTTTGACTTTTGGAAGCCAAAAGCCAAGATCCAAATCTTATGGCTTCCAAAAGTCAAAAGCAGATGCTTTTGGCTTCCAAAAGCTAAAGCCAAAAGCCCAAACAAACACACCCTGAGAGAGAGGGAAAGGGGTGGCCGCCTCCGTTTAAAAATGCACTGCGAGCACGAATGCTGCCATTTTTCCGGGCTCCGGTCCCTTAACCCGAGGCATCAATCTAGTCACCTCTTTTTACTGTGCCAACAAAAGCTGGCCTTTAATTTTTACAGCAAAGTGAATCTACTTCTTTCTCTTTTTACTGCGCCGACAAAAGCGGTAAACGTGCACCCGCGTGCTCGCCATTGCCCTACTAGCTAGGTTGCCATTCTCTCCGTGGGGGAGGTTTTGGCGGGAAGCGGTTTACCTCGCTCCCGTGTTCCACTCACACACTCCAAACCAAACCATCCTCTGCATCTTCCCGCCATGTGGTCACAACTACGCTAGCCCGTCGAATCGTCTCTACGTTCACCCAATCGTTAGATTTGTGCATGGAACAGTTGAGGTAGAACCACCCCTATATTTCTGTTCATTTACAAGGACAAACAGGTCAAAACAGTCTACATGTTGATGCCTGCTCAGACTAAAATGTCCGACAGAAAACGATTGTTTTGTCACCCTGAAGATGGATCACTGTCTCTTTTTTCATCTTCAACATTTAGGCGTACATGCGTGTTGTTTGTTTCCCTGCACTTCCTCACCTGCACCTCTTGTATTCTTCTCACTGGCCATTTTTCTATGTTCTCTACAATGCGCTGCACCTATCTAGAGGATGAGGGGCGATAGAGGACCATTAGCTTGCGGCTCGATTTTTGAAAAAAAAACTGAAAATGACATTTGAAAGTTTCAAAAGGTTTGGAAAAAACCTCAGATGTAGATAATGATATGATCTACTTTCTCCGTTTTTTAATATAAGATGTTTTAAGTGGTACACATGTTGTCTATATGCACACTAAAATGAGTGAACATCTTTACTATCTAATCTCTATCTATACTATATCTATCTCTTCTTCTCTACTATTTAAAAGAACAATTTGGTTCCACTTTCTGCCTCGGGCTTCGTCCAACACCCTCTCGCACTTTTTTTTTCGTCGTCTTTTCACCACCGGTTCTTTTTCCTCAGCTCACAACCAATTGCACTAATCAATCGGCAAGATATAAACGCTTAATTAATTACACGCTGAATCAGCGCTAATCAATCGGCCTCAATCAGAATTTATTTGGGATATACCGACTAGGGGTATCACCAGCATGGATCAGATCAATCCGGCTAGTTCAGGGTGGCCCGCAGTGGTGGTAAAGGCTTTGCCTACCTGGCGGCCCAGATAGCTGACGACCAAGGCAGGCGGATGCCGGCAAAGAGGAGGCCCAAAACCGAAGCCCATGAAGCCACCAAGACCAAGACGGAAGGCGGCAGACTTGCCGGCTAGGTTTAGGACTTTGTATGCTTGCCGGATATATAATCACCTTGTAACCCTAGGTCCGGCCGCCTATATAAGCTGGACCTCGGGACTCCTTTAGGGCATACTCTCACACGTTGAACATATTCTCATACTCATTGTAACCCGACCAAGGCCATTGCCATTATAGTGAGTTATAGCAGCACGTAGGATCTCGCCACCACCGTGAGATCCGAAGCTGGGTAAACTGCCTTGTTCGATCCCGACCTCAACGACGTCCACCTTCTTGCCCTACGTTCACCCTCGGCTAGCAGGACCCCGTCTCCTATCTCAGATGCCGATACAACGCCAGTTGGCGCCCACCGTGGGGCCTAAGGCGTCAGGCGTCACGTTCCAGGCGGGAACCCTAGGCGGCATCGGCGAAACCATCGCCGTCGGCCGCGCCACACGCTACGGCAACAATCACTACATCAACTGCGACGAGTCCTACATCCCCGCGGACGACTACATTGTCGGATGTGGGGTTGTGCCGTTTGGCGGCGTCGATGTATTCATCGGCTACACATCTGAGGCGTACGGGTTGCCACGAATTTATACGCCATCCCACCCGCCCTACAATCAGGAAACTTACGTTCAAGACGGATCTGAGTCCGCCTCCTCCCAGGAGTCCGCAGATTCAGATCTACAGTTTGTTGGCATGACAGGACTGGGATCCGACTCCCAGCCTGATCACAATGATCCCGAATCAATCCTCCATGTGTTGCAGGACGAGGCAATGTCGGATGCCGGATCCAGATCTAATGTTCACGTCAACGTAGACTCTGACTCCGAGGAAGACTCTGCAAGCATGTTTGAGCAACGGATCCAAAGGTGTTTCAATGCACCTGAGCCTCCGCCTTTTGAGGCGGCAACAGGATCGTCCGCCAACATGCAGCAGGTTTTTGTGGCGGATCTCACCGGTACGCCTTCAGCTCAGGCGGCAGCAACAGATGCCGCCAATGCTGGGGCTGCGGCAACCGATCCACTGATCGAAGAGCCCCCGCCGGCTCCGATGAAAAAGAGAATTCTGGAGAAAGGCGAGCCCAGCAAGACAGGCGGCATGGCGGCCCTGGCGGAAGTCCTGCACACGCCGGTGAACGAGAAAACTAATCCGGCTGACTTGGAAAGATTCTGAAGCTCTTTGATCGAGCAAACCCAGTACCTCAAAACCAAGCAAGCAGAGGTTCAGGGTATGCTCGAAGAGGCCAAGGTGGAAAACGCCAAGATAACAACCATGCTTACCTCAAAGTGCAATCTCTTCACCTCAACCCCGGTTCCCAAACCGGCTGGACGTGCCACAGTCAAGAAAAGCAAGCAAGGCCGCCACCCGCCCAACGACGACTTCAAGTCTCCGGCACAGAGACTTGGTTTTGAGTGGGCTTCAGCACCGCAGCGTAAGGACAAGAACGGGGACGTCATCCTTTGCACCCCTGTCCTCAACACTGCGGCCGCCTTGGACATCCTCAACAACGACGACTACGACAAGGACGAGAAGATCTACTACGCCTCGATCCTTGCTCACAAAGCTTTAGAGCAGCAGGCCCGTGCTGATTCTCGTGCCGACATGGCGGACGCAAGGGGAGGAAAGCTGGAGTCCAAATCCAACGCCTGCAAGGTGATGGCTACGTGTTGGTGAAACCCAAGAGGAAGGTTATGATGTAGACAGCAGAAGTTTTCCCTTGAATAATCTACCCAAGGTTTAATCGGACCAGTAGGACTTGACGATCTATCGGAAGGTTGTTGATGTTGACTCCCCCTGGCGCTAGGGAGCTTGCACCAACGTGGAATCTGCACAGACACAAACCAGAACTTTGCCCAACACGAAACAGACAGGTTGTCAATCTCTCCGGTCTTGCAGAAACAAAGAGTTAAACGTATGGTGTGGAAAACAGCAGGAAAAACAGCAAGTAACAGGAAACAGATGATTGCAGCAGGTTGTGTAAACAGTATGAGGAAATTGGACCAGGGTCCACAGTTCACTAGTGGTGTCTCTCTCAGAACAGATAACTAGCATGTTGGGTAAACAAATTACAGCTGGGCAATTGACAAATAGAGAGGGCATAACAATGCAATACATGCCAAGATGTTACTATGAAATCTAGTTGGGCATTACAACAAAGTACATAGACCGTTATTCCAACCGCATCTATGCCTAAATAATCCACCTTCAAGGCAGCATCCGCATCCCATTCAGTATTAAGTTGCTAACAACAGATTATTGCATGAAGTAAAGTGTGTATGTAATCAATACAAGTGCCCTTGGACACTGCACCAATGTTTTATCCCTAGTAGCAACAGCACATCTACCATCTTAGACCTTTCTGTCACTGATCCAGATATCTAGAGACTGAACCCACTATCGAGCATAAATACCCCCTCTTGGAGTCACAAGCATCTACTTGGCCAAAGCATCTACTAGCAACGGAGAGCATGCAAGATCAAGAGCACATAGATAAACAACTTGAATAAACATGGTATCAATATTCATCGGATCCCAGCAAACACAACATCTAGCATTACAATAAGATGATATTGATCATGTTAGGCAGCTCACAAGATCTAAACATGGAGGCACAAGGTAGAGAGACAACCATCTAGCTACTGCTATGGACCCGTAGTCCAGGGGTGGACTACTCACGCATCACTCCGGAGGCAGGCATGGTGATGTAGATCCCTCCGGTGATGATCTCCCCTCCGGCAGGGTGCCGGGAAGAGCTTCAGAACTCCTCCGATCTGAGATTGACGATGACGGCCGCGACGGAACTTTTCGTGGAATATGATCGACCGTCATAGGGTTTTCGCGTCGCGGAGAATATATAGGCGAAGAGGCGGCGTCGGTGGCCGAGGGGGCCACCACGCCATAGGGGGGCGCGGGCCCACCCTGGGCCGCGCCCTAGTGTGGCATGGCCCCCTGGTGGGTCTGCTCCGACTCCCCTTTGGACTCCGTGATCCCCTCGTGATATTATTTACGATGTCCTTTGTTTCGTCCAATTCCGAGAATATTTCCTTAATAAATTTTCTGAAACCAAAAACAGCAGAAAACAGGGAACTGGCACTGTGGCATCTTGTTAATAGGTTAGTCCCAGAAAATGCATAAAAATGATATAAAGTATAGCCAAAACATGTAGCAATTGATATAATAACAGCATGGAACATCAAAAATTATAGATACGTTTGAGACGTATCACAAGGCGGCGGCTGGTGGCCAACCCGAGGATCCATCCGGCTCCAGTAGCCATGGGAAGGGAAAGGACCAAAGCAAGGATAAGGACCCGCGTAAGTCACCACCTCCCAAGAGGCACCGTGACGAAGCATCTCGAACCGGCAACAGGCGGGAAGCCTCGCCTCCTCCACCACCTAAGCAGGATGAAGGCGGAAGCCGGGGAAGCAAGCAGCCGCCAAGGAGTGGCGGACACTGCGACAATGCCCCGCCGCCATGAAGAAGCAGGGACCGCACACCATCCCACCGCCAGTGCACAGGCATGAAGGCGGCAGCCGGGGACAAAACAAAGAGCCTCGGCATGGCCGGGCAGCGCAGGACGAGCCTCATGTTGATAGATCCAACAGGAAGCTCGCTCCAGATGACGCGCGTCACCGCCTCAATGACATCAAAGCGGGAAAAGAGGACGCCTACCTCGGCCCTGTGTGCTTTGGCTCAGCCATCCGCAACGTCCAGATACCTCGAGACATGACATCTGTGTCAAAAACTCATCAAAGGTACAATGGCGCGGACAAGCCAAACTCATGGCTGTCGGACTACGCGCTGTCCGTCGAAATTGCCGGGGGCAATGGCCTTGTCGCCACACGCATCCTCCCCCTCATGCTCGAGGGGACAGCCCAAAGCTGGATCGAAAACTTGCCGGAGAGGTCAATTCATAGCTGGCTCGACATGGAAAACGTGTTCACCCAACACTTCCAGGGCACATACAAGCGACCAGGCACATATACAGATTTGGTTCGCTGTGTACAGAAGTCGGATGAAACTGCAACAAGCTTCTTGACAAGATGGATCCAAACAAAGGCAAGCTGTGAAAACGTGGACGACAATCAGGCAATCCATGCTTTCACCACTGGCCTCTTGAAAGGCTCAAGTCTCAGACACAAGCTAGTACGCATGCAAGTCAAAGACCTCGGAGCCATGCTAGAAATAGCATCCATGTACGCACAGGCAGATGACGACGCGCGCGATGCTGAAGGCGCTCATGACATGGCGCCAGGCAGGTGAGTCAGTCACAAACACAAGGCGCCCCAGGAGGACAAAGCCAGACCATCAAACGAGGTCGCCGCCGCCTTCGAAGGCAAAGGCGAAAATCGCAAGTGGAAGGGAAAGGGTAAAGAAGGCGGCTCCAGCAAGCAACGCCTGACTTAGGAACAGGCAAAAGCCTTACCCTGCCCAATACATGCGTCACTGGGAAAGGTTAACCATACACTGGGGGAATGCCGGTTCATGGATGATGCCAAGAAGGACCCGAGGTTGGCTGGAAGCCGAAAAAGAGCAAGAAAACTGAGAAAACAAAGAAGGAAGACGATGATGAGGTAGTCTCCATGTCGGAAGATGAGGACCCTAAGCCGCCACGCAAGGAGAAAAAGTATCCCAAAGTTCATGGCCAATTGGTCTGCTTTTTGGGCACTCCTTCGGCAAAGGAAGAGAAGGCGGAACTACGCGAGCTCAATGCTACAGTGCCTGACGTTCCTTAGTACTTAGACTGGTCCGAGAAGGCAATCACATGGGATAGGGACGACCACCCGGACCATGTGCTCATCCCGGCAAGTATGCCCTCATCGTCGACCCAATTGTCGACAACTTCAGACTCACCAAGGTGTTGATGGACGGCGCAGCAGCCTCAACATCATGTATGAGGACACCCTGAAGCGCATGAACTTGACGGAAAGCCAGCTTGATTACAGCAAAGTCAAGTTTCATGGTATTGTTCCGGGAAAGCAAGCCAAGTCAATGGGAAGCATCAAGCTTGAGGTTACTTTTGGACCTGAGTCAAACTACCGTTCGGAGTATCTCAGGTTTGAAGTAGTCCCCTTCAAGAGTGCTTACCACGCCATCTTTGGACGGCCAGCTTTTGCCAAGTTCATGGCTCGGCCGTGTTACATCTACAACAAGTTGAAGATGCCTGGACCCAACGGTACAATCACCGTCAACGGCAACTTCAAAAAGCAAAGGAGTGCGAACGTGGAAATGCCGCCTTCGCCGAGGCCGTCCTCCACGCAGAGGAGTTGGCCATGCTGAAGAAAGAGGCTGATACGTCCCAGTTGCCGGAAAACGTGAAGACAGCCGAGCCCAAGAAGACTTTCAAGGCCTCCGACGAAACAAAGAAGGCGGATCTGGTGCCAGGTGACAGCTCCAAGCAAATCACCATCGGATCGGATCCGGCTTAGACGACAAATAGGAAAGCGCGCTCGTCGAGTTCCTCCGTGAGAATCGGGACATCTTTGCATGGTCGTCAGCCGACATGCCGGGTGTACCAAGGGAACTTGCCGAGCACTCTCTTAATGTCTACAAAGGAGCCAAGCCAGTGAAGCAAGGAATAAGGCGCTACGGTGAGAAAGCGGAAGGCAATAGGGAAGGAGATCATCAAGTTGCAAGAAGCCAAGTTCATTAGGGAGGTAGTACACACTGATTGGTTGGCAAATCCTGTAATGGTTCCAAAACCCAATAAGGAAATGAGAATGTGCATTGATTATACCGGTTTGAACAGGTGCTGTCCTAAGGACCACTTTGCGTTACCACGTATAGATCAAGTCATAGACTCCACAGCCGGCTCCGAGCTGTTGTGCTTTTTGGATGCGTACTCCGGGTACCACCAAATTAAAATGCGCGAATCTGACCAGCTAAAAACAGTGTTTACTACGCCCTACGGGACCTTCTGCTACATCACGATGCCCTTCGGCTAAAAAATACCGGCGCAACGTATCAGCGATGCATGCAAAGATGCCTTCATGAGCAGATTGGCCGCAATGTTCACGTCTATGTAGACGACATTGCCGTCATGTCTAAAAAGAAGGCGGATTGCTAGATGACTTACGAGAAACCTTCGATAGCCTCCGGGTATATAAGATGAAACTCAACCCGAAGAAATGCGTCTTTGGGGTTCCTGCCGGCAAGCTGCTTGGCTTTATCGTTTTCGAACGAGGAATAGAGGTCAACCCGGAAAAAATCAAGGCAATCCTCAACATATCCAGGCCTAAGGACCTGAAGGACGTGCAGCGACTTGCCGGATCGGCGGCTGCCGTCAGTCGTTTCATCAGCCGTCTTGGAGAAAAGGCAATGCTCTCTACCGGCTCTGAAGAAATCCGACAACTTTGAGTGGACAGACGAAGCAGATGCCGCCTTGCAACAACTCAAGGAAGCATTAACGTCTGCCCCAATCTTAGCAGCTCCTCGATCGCAGGAACCAATGCTGCTTTACATCGCGGCAACCAACTTAGTTGTCAGCGTTGTCCTGGTAGTGGAACGCAAGACGGAAAAATCAGAGATCCCGGAACAGCGTCCGGTTTACTTCATCAGTGAAGTTTTCTCCGCCTCGAAACAGCGTTATCCGCATTACCAGAAGCTGGTTTATGGTGTTTTTTACGCCGCCAGAAAGTTACGACATACTTCCAGGAACATTCAATCACGGTAGTGAGCAAGGCCTTGGGAGATATAATCAACAATACGGATGCTACAGGCCGAGTCGCCAAGTGGGGCATTGAGCTCGCCGCCTTCGACATCACGTACAAGCCCAGAAATGCCATTAAGTCTCAAGCTTTGGCAGATTTTGTGGCAGATTGGACAGAAGCTATGGACGAAGTACCTCTCCCTGAAGAAGCATATTGGATCATGCACTTTGACGGATCAAAAATGCTTCAGGGCTCGGGGGCTGGCATTGTGTTGAGAAACCCGCAAGGAGACAAGCTTAGCTATGTGCTACAAATTCACTTCAAAGCAACAAACAATGTTGCAGAATACGAAGCACTCCTTCACGGCTTACACATCGCCAAAGAACTAGGCGTCCAGCGCGTCCTCTGCTATGGAGATTCAGACTTGGTGGCGCAACAGACACGTGGAACCTGGGACGCAAAAAGTAAGACAATGGCGGCATACCATGCTACCGTTGATGAATTCGCTAAATGCTTCCTAGGCTACGAGGTCCGCCACATCCCGAGCCCAAAATGAGGCGGCAGACACACTTGCCAGATTGGGGTCTGAACGCAAAAAAGTACCAAAAGATGTTTTCCTGGAGCACCTACACAAGCCGTCAATAAAAGGAGCAGACCTCCTTGACCCAGAGTCGGCGGAACCAGTAGAGGCGGCTAGCTATGCCGTCTACCTGGTGAAGCCGGATTGGACGAGCCATATTTGGACTTCCTGATCAATCAGGAGTTGCCAGATGATGAGGTTTTGAAAAGACAAATCATAAGAAGAGCCAAGGCATTCACAATAATCAATGGCGAACTGTACAAACGTAGCACCACTGGTGTTTACCAGCGTTGCATTTCGCCAGAAGAAGGCAAAGACTTGCTGGACGAGATACATGCTGGAGTTGTGGACATCATGCTTCATCCCGCTCCCTTGTGTCCAAAGCTTTCCGGCAAGGTTTTTACTGGTTGACAGCCAAAGCTGACGCAAAGAAATAGTCAAAACATGCAGGGGCTGCCAACTGTATGCCGACAACCACACATGCCGGCTCAGGAGCTCAAAACAATACCCATCACATGGCCTTTCGCAGTCTGGGGCTTGGACATGGTTGGTCCATTTAAGACGGCACCTGGTGGCTACACACATTTACTTGTGGCTGTAGACAAGTTCACCAAATGGGTTGAAGCTAAGCCTATCAAAAAGCTAGACGGTGCCACAGCCGCAAACTTTCTGTGGGGAATAATCTCTCGGTTCGGGGTGCCTCACAGCATTATCACCGATAACGGCACTAACTTATCGCAAGGCGAAGTCGAGGAGTATTGCCATCAGCATGGCATCCGCCTAGATCTTGCCTCAGTGGCACACCCGCAGGCAAATGGTCAAGTAGAGCGTACAAATGGTTTAGTCTTACAGGGCATCAAACCTCGTCTCGAAGTACCATTGCACAGGGCAGCTGGGGCTTGGGTGGATGAATTACAGTCTGTCCTTTGGAGTTTACGCACAACCCAAACAGATCAACCAAGTTCACTCCTTTCTTCTTAGTCTATGGCGCAGAAGCAGTGTTGCCGACCGACATGATGTACGATTCTCCCAGAGTTCAAGCCTACGTCCAGGAAGACGCAGAAGATGCAAGACAGGATGGCCTTGACCTACTTGACGAAGAACGCGACGTTGCCCTCGCACGATCCGCCATCTATCAGCAAAGTTTGAGGCGCTATCACAGTCGAAGGGTGCGGCAACGTAGTTTTAGAGTTGGTGACCTGGTCCTCCGCCTAATCCAAGACAGGAAAGGCTTGCATAAGCTATCCCCGCCATGGGAAGGACCTTTTGTGGTCAGTAAGGTGTTGCTCAATGGATCTTATTACTTGGTGGACGCACGAGACGGCTACAAGATGAAAAGAGGTCGCAAGCGCAAGAGGAAGGTTGACGACAAGTATGATGAAACCAAGCGGCCTTGGAACATTGAGCAGCTACGTCCTTTTTACACTTAGCAATTTTCAAATTGTAATAAGTACTATATGATTATGAAATAAAAGTCTGTGGTTTGCTCATTCAGTTTTGGGACCATGCCATCTTTTGTCTTTTCTCGCAATCATATATCTGTTGTCATAAAAGTTACCGAAAAATATTTTGCTCCGTGCTAAGGTTCCAACTTCTTTGACATTTGCCGTCTGCCGGCTAAAAGCAGCAAACAACCTTTGCACCGCCTAGTATTGTTATCTGCCTGTTTGTGTGTGGGTCGCCTAGTAGTATGTCTTTGGCACCAATATGCCGGCTTTGGTCTCTGAGTCTAAACTAATTGGTATTGCACCTGGTTGGCTCAGCTAAAGTAACTGCGATGAGGTTCCGTAACATATGAAATAGCTAAACACACAACGAGATACATATTAAGGCGGGCCACTTAAATAAGCCTACCGCCAAGTGTAGCATAAAAGTTGGCCCAACATATTTACATGAAAATAAAGCAAGTTTTTTCGCGTTACATTAACGCATCTACTTGTTGCTATCGCAGGAGAAGACGCCTAAGGAGTCGCCGCCTTGGTGGAGGCTGTCTGGAGGTCTTGGGGGCTGACGCCGGCATCCTTGGGGCTGGCTCCGCCATCCTAGGGGCTGCGCCGTCAGCCACGGCTTCGCCTTCACCTCCGGCAATTTCGGGGACCGCCAAGGAAGGCTCAGCTGCTGCGACATGGGGATCCGGATGTGCTTTGTAGAACGTGTGGATGTCCACCATGTCGCAACCCGGGTCGCGTAGCCTCGAACAGACCGCAGCACGTTTTGCATCATGATGGGTTGGCTGTTCTCGTCCTCGGTCGGGAAGTACTCGGTGACTTGATGCATGTCAGCCTCCGGGTACCACGCCGATGTCAGCGCCAACGCCAACTTGGCTCCGCCTCGTGCAGCTGATCGCAGCTTGCCGTCATGTTCTGCAGCCGCCTTCTCCAGCAAGTCCGGCATGGCGTCGAAGTCAACAGGATCGCTGTCATCGCCAGGAAAGAACTTGGCGGCAAACGTCTTGCCCGCGCCGACAACATGGTTGACCGTTTCGCCAACCTTCAAAATTCGGGCAAGACGGGGTGCGGTATCCACGGCATCGCCTAAGCCTGCCGGCACTACATAACAACCAATTGTTACACGTTGCCGTTTGTGACTCAAGAATTCAAGACAACAGGGAGATGAAGGAAAAAAGTCTTACCCAGGACATGCTCGTGGATGGCGTTGACCTCATCCAGGTGGCCGGCAAGCGTCTCTTGGGCTAGCTGGACCGCCTTAGAAAGTTGGTCCTGCTGCTCCTTGGCGTTCTTGTTCACCTGGGCAAGGTTGTTGCCCAAGGCTTCCAGCTGCCCCGTCAATTTGCTAACCTCGGCGGCATGGGCCAGATCCCGCTTCTCCAGCTCCTGAGCATGGTCCGCCTTCAGCATCGACACCAACTCGGCAAGATCTGCAGCTTCGTTCATCAAAGCTTGCATGTAAGTGGAGTTCTTGAGAACATCTTGCGCAGTGTTTAGCATTTCTACAAATCACGAGGAACCCGACTAAAGAACTTGTCGGAAGGAAAAATTCAAACTAGACGGACGAAAAGAAGGCAAATAAATTTTGTCACCTTCATCCTTTTTGCGAGCCTCTTCTAAGCTCGCAATCTGGACGTTCTTCAGCTCGATGTCTTGCCGCAGTTGGCGGCACTCCGCATTCTTCCTGCCCTGATCTTGAAAAAGCTCTGCGTTGGACACAAGAGCCGCCTACAAAAGGAACGCAACAATTGAGACCCAGTCAACAAACCACTCCGCCGGCTAAAAACAACTTTTTTAGCCGCCAAAGTGCTCGGGGGCTACGACTAGGGATTACCTCAAGTTCGTTCTAGCATTGGTCGTAAAGTTGATTCATGTGCGAGTACCAGCATTTTGTGCCCTCGCGCATGGTCTTCAATGTTTCGCGGGGATCTTTCGCTCCCGCGGCATAGTTGAGGCCAGACTTGGAGGAGGAAGCGCCAATGCTCTCCTCCATTTCGTCTGCCGGCTCCTGCTTCATGGCAATAAATCGAGCGGCATCATTAGCCGAAGCTTCAGCCGTCTTGGAGGTGGTAGGGCCGGCAACAGATTTCTTGCCCGCCATCTTCTGCGCAGCCGCCTCTACAGAACTAGTAGGCGCCATGTCTTTCGCCGAGTACGTTCCCGGGCAAACGACTACGGGAACGCCGACAACAGGCGTTGTTGGTGCGGTGGCTGGAGAAGACCTTGGCGGCTTGCCCCTACCGGCAGCAATCTTCAGATTGGCGCGAAGCTTGGGCATGGCAGGCTTGGCTCTGCAAACAGGAAAAGTACAAGCCTGTCAGCAAAGCACATTATATCGAATGGCAAGTTAGACAAAGCGAAAGCTTGCTTACCGTTTAAGAGGGACATTCTCCCCTAAGGTCTCATCATCTGCATCAGCAGAGGTGGCCGCCTTCTTCCTCTTCTCCAGATCTTTGGTGGAGCCGCCTACCTTGCGCTTCTTCGACTTGCTGGCACCGGTGTCGTACCAGTTGGGAGCCAAGTCGGCATCCTTCAAGGTTTGCAGCTGAAAAGGAAAAGGCAAAACATCAATTCAGCATCCAGTGGACAAAGCAGTCAAGTAAAAGACAAAGGTAGCTCCGGCTTACCACTGGGGCTGGGTTGTCGTGAGTGAACATGGCGACGCCTTCGGCTGCCTTCACAAAAAGAGGCTTGATGAGCTCTCTAAGCCGGTACTGCAGCACATCTTGGTCAAGAGTGCTGTTACCGGCGTCGTCCGCCTTGTACTCGCACATCTTCAGTGGGCGATGGCGGAGCGGCATTATCTTCCTCGACAACCAGCAAATGACGGTATCTACTCCGTCAAGTAGTGGAGCCTCCATCATCTTGGTCAGAAACTCAATCCGCCTAACAGCAAGGCGGAGGTCATTCGACAAACTGCCGAGTGTCACCTTAGCCGTCCAGCAGGCCTTGTGAGTTGGTGGACCATTGACGAATACAGGTATCCCTTGTGTCGTGCCGGGTGTCGGGATGTCCTTGCAGTAAAAAAAGGTACTGGTCCAATGCTTCACCGACTCAATGTACGGGATCTTTGGATACCAGTCAGGTTGGCGGCAGTTGAAGGTTACACTACCGCAAGTTGCCAGCTGGCCGCCTGCTATGGTTTGCCGGCGGCACAAAAAGCAGTACTGGAACAGCTCTATGGATGCAGCTATGCCTAAGTACCCTTCGCATAGCGCCTGGAAGCCAGCTAGCACTAGAATACTATTGGGCGCTATACAAGCTAAGCACCGCCAAGAAGAAGGCGGAAAGCGGCAATGACATACCGCGGAGACTGTGCGACACCAAGATGACGCGTTCGTCGTCTTGAGGGTCGGGGACGGTTTCGTTGCCTGGTACCCGCCAAGCGCTGTCCGCCTTGGGCGGTATGTAGCCGCCATCCTCCAGCTCCTGCAGGTATGCTGACGTCATGCATGATGGCAGCCAGTACCTGGAGCCCAACTCCGCCACTTCCTCTTCTTCCTCGGCGTCGTCGGCGGCAGTTTCTGGCTCCGCCGTAGCCTCGGCGTCAGTCGCCGTCAGGGACGGAAGGGGAAACGTAGGTGTGGCCGTCGCTGGTGCCATCGGAGAGGGAGAAGAAGAAGACACCCCGCTCGCAACCGCGGCAGGGAAATACGAAGTCGCCGGCGTGGTGGTCGCGGGAGACGCCGCCGCCGGTGCAGATCCAGATCCAATCGCAAGCGTCGATGCTGCGGCCGACGCCGCCGCCGCCGCCACTTGCTCGTTGATGCTCGCCATTTGGCACGGAGCGCCACTTGGTGTTTCGCCGGAGTTGGTTGCAAAGGTGGAGGAGTGCTCGAGGAGGAGGATGCGGCAGTGGTGAATGCGAATGGGGAGAA
The DNA here is from genome assembly GCA_947311845.1 of Poa pratensis. Taxonomy (NCBI): domain Eukaryota; kingdom Viridiplantae; phylum Streptophyta; class Magnoliopsida; order Poales; family Poaceae; genus Poa; species Poa pratensis. Next base: position 39,430,224 of record CAMZMU010000083.1, on the reverse strand, counting down.
GTTTGTCTCGGTGGTGTTCAAGGAGTATTTATCCCCCTGCCCTGAGATTCATGTGCGTGTTTGGCGGCGGCACGATCTCCGCCACGTGCCCACGATTTGCACGTCGTGGCTGCTGCATTACTGCCGTCGCCTCGATTCCCGCGCATAGTGGGGAGATATTCATGACGCATGTTTTAGTTCAAACTGTCGTGGACTTCATGACGTCATTCGTCAACATTTGAAGGACCAGTCAAACTGACAAAATCTTGCCTGGAAGATTCCTGACAACAGTCAGGCCGTCTTTCCCATTATGGCGGCAATGTATCCGGCAACTTTTAGTCGGATTGCCGCCTGATTCAACTTCGGAATGCTTCAAGCTTTTCAGCCGCCTACTACAAGAACAAGGCGGATATCGCAGATGAAAGAAGACGGCGCCTAGAGAACTTCAACCCTTCCGGGGGATATACCGACTAGGGGTATCACCAGCATGGATCAATCCGGCTAGTGCAGGGTGGCCCGCAGTGGTGGTAAAGGCTTTGCCTACCGGGCGGCCTAGATAGTTGACGACCAAGGCAGGCGGATGCCAGCAAAGAGGAGGCCCAAAACCGAATCCCATGAAGCCACCAAGACCAAGACGGAAGGCGGCAGACTTGCCGGCTAGGTTTAGGACTCTGTATGCTTGCCGAATACGTAATCACCTTGTAACCCTAGGTCCGGCCGCCTATATAAGCTGGACCACGGGACGCCTTTAGGACATACTCTCACACGTTGAACATATTCTCAAACTCATTGTAACCCGACCAAGGCTATTGCCATTATAGTGAGTTATAGCAGCACGTAGGATCTCGCCACCGCCGTGAGATCCGAAGCTGGGTAAACTGCGTTGTTCGATCCCGACCTCGACGACGTCCACCTTCTTGCCCTACGTTCACCCTCGGCTAGCAGGACCCCGTCTCCTATCTCAGATGCCGATACGATGACAACATTAATTAGTAATTACACGCACGGATTTATATTAGTCACGATCGTCTTCCTTGCTCTAGGCAGCAGCAGCAGTAGCACAAAGATTGAGGCCGGAGCGCTGCCAGGTCAGGAGGGTAGTCCTCGCCAGGAAATCGGTCGTCTGGCCCTCGCCAGTCGCCGCCGCCGGATTTTTTTTACAAATATGGCCCCATGTCCAACGTATTTGTCAAAACTAGCCCCCACTAATTTTTTTTGTCAAAAATAGCCCTGGCGGGAAGCAGAAAAAGCGACACGTGTCTTTCCGCCAAACCAGCTGGCGGGAAGCCACTTCGCGCCGTTCCAGCTGGCGGAAGAACACGTGTCTCCTCCTGTGTAGGTGGAAAGTGGACGTCGTTGTGCACACTGGAAGAGCACAAAGTCATCTTCCGCCGTCTCAGTTGGCGGGAGGAGGACTTTTCACCAGCAGGCTCAGCGCGAAGTGGCTTTCCGCCATCTTGTCCGGCGGGAAGACACGTGTCGCCTTTTCTACATCCCGCCAGGGCCATATTTGACAATTTTATTCGGTGGGGGCTAGTTTTGACAAATGCGTTGGGCAGGGGGCCATATTTGTTAAAAAAATCCCGCCGCCGAGCGCCAGCGAGTCGAGGCACTCGCTCGCTGTCGCCATACAGGATAGATTCCACGTCGCCAGTGAACGCGGCGACCTCTGTTCACATTCGGCCCCACGCGTCCAAGCCTCCCCGGCCATGCGGTCAAGCTCGGAGAAATTGCCCCGCAGCTCCACCGCTTCCTCACCCTGAGAGCTTCGTGGCACCAAATGATCTCCCCGGTTATGCGGCCAGGGACTTGGATGCCGCTGTACCCCGCCGCCAAGGTACCAGCAGCGGCTCGCCTCCAGGGGGCGGCTCAAGAGGCTCGCACTGCAGCATAGAAGCAGTACCTCGCCGGCCTCTCACGGCAGCGGCCGAGGTGTCCGGACGGCTGACGTCTTCCCAGATGGCGAGCTTGACAGACACGATGAGGAGGTATGTGAAGGCCGCTACGGCGAGGAAGGGCGGCAGGCGCCGGCTCGCGCGGCCTCGGCCGCCCAGGAAGACCTCCGAGCTGCTCGAGTGTTTCATGGCGGCGACGGCGAGGAGCGCGGGCGGGTTGCTGAAAACGTAGGAGGGGAATTAATCATGACCCGGTGCCGCGAACAGAGCCTACAAGCACCCGAACATGACCGGAACAGGGCACCGAACACGCACTTGGCCTGGACCTGGAAGAACTCCTCCCCGTGCTCTGTTGGGCTGTCACACTCGGCATCACATAAGATGACGCACGGGTCTCCGGCAGGCTGGCTTCACGGTGGGCATAAAACCCGATACCCGAAGCCCGAACCCGAAAAACCTGAGCCCGAACCTGAAAAATCCGAACCCGACAAACCCGAGCACCACATCGGGCAGCAGTTTTGGAAACCCGAACTTTATTCGGGAAATTCGGGTTTGAAGTCACGGTACCCGATCTACCCGTATAACCCGAAATATAGAAAATGTCCAGTAAGAAAATCCCCCGAACAGGCCAAGGCCCAGCCCAAGTACTAAATCTTGGATACGTAGCCCTAGCTACCTTGTGCCCTTTGCCCCAGATGCGTCCCAACTCCCTATCTCCCAGCCGCCACAAGCACACAACACCACACAACCACGAATCCTACTCTAGACACTCCGCCGCCAGCAGATGGTGGCTGCCCGCTGCCACAACTCATAGCGGCGGCGGCACCTCTCGCATGTCCCGGCGCTCCTCTCCATCTCCTCCCTGCAGCAGGCCGGCGCTCACCGCCACCTTCCCGATGCGGCGACGACGGTGAGCCGTATGGCGACGACGACGAGCTGTCAAGGAGGACGCGACGCCTTGCAGGCACCCAACGCGCCCCCGGTCTATGCCTCAGTGGCTCGCTATCTGCAATAGGACGCCGACGACCATGGCTTCCATGCGACACCGTTGAATTTCCAGTATTTTTTGTTTTGTGTCTTGTATTTCGGGCAATTCGGGATTACCCGAACCCGAATTATCGGGTGCCCGAATTGTCGGGTATCATATTTTTTGGACAAGTATCGGGTAGCATTTCTGGAAACCCGATTTTTGTATAACCCGAATTACCCGACCCGAATTTTTGGGTATACCCGAACGCCCACCCTCAGTCTCCCTGCAGAACTCCTTCGCTAACAGAGCCTACAAGCACCTGAACATGACCGGAACGCCGCACACATCTACTGCCGCAGACCACCGTCATGCATCTCTCGATGATGCACACATGCTCGAAGCTGATGTTGCACCACTCCTCCTTGATATGTGCTTGTTAGTTCCATGCATCACCACGTCGCCCGGTAGCATACTCACATGTGTTACAAAAAACTGTAAATAGGAACCCTCCCGCCGGCGAGAGGCCGGGGTCCGTCGCCCTTCCAAGGCCTAGAATGCCATCGGAGGCACAAAAGACCGGCGGCGTCGCCAGCGACCGGGACAAAAACCCTATCGCCTTGAGATCGCTGATCGTCTGCCCTAGTAGGCTCGTACGTACCGGTTCGACTCTCTAATTTAATTGGTTGTATGATTTGAAATGGTAGTTGGACACTATAAGCTCCGAGGGCAGGTTTGTGTGCCTCTTATTCACCAAGTTACGTAGTTGACTACATGTAAATTTTAGCAAGATTGTTTAGCATATATGTGGAAGTTATTGCAAATTTATGTTAAATAAAAATAGTTCATGCCCCTGGTTTCTTAGTTGTACTCACTTTTCCCCATTCTCTTAACTTTTGCTCACTTTTCCCCATTGGGTTATTTTCATGCCATCACGAATGCTAAAAAAAGCCCCTGAAAAAGCCCCTAGAAACCTTCGAGAATTGCATGCTTGGGGAAAACTGAGCACGCTAAGAAACCAGGGGCATGAACATAAAAAACCGTAAATAAAGTTGATTGGAAATTATATTTTGTTCATGTCCTATATAATGATGTTTGTTGTGTACGAGAATTTCAAATTACATATTTGACATAGTTAGAGTTGAACCACTAGAATATTTATGCATCTGTTGCAACGCACGGGCAATTAGCTAGTATAAACTAAAATGTGTCTACATACATTTGTGTGCATGTGAATGTGGACAAAAGCTAAAATATTTGTATTAAAAAACGGAGGGAGTAGAAGTGTGCAAAATTTTAACTCTAAATTCGTTGTATTGTGAGCTGGGCAAAAATAATAAATGAGTGGATCTGGGTGGTGAACATTACACGGTTTCAAAAACTTGAAATCTTGCCCGATTTGTCTTTTTTGTGTAGCCTAAAATATAACGAATTTTGAGTTAAAGTTTTGCGCACTTTGATATCTCGACACTAGCGGGATTTTTTTTATCGATTTTTCTGAAAATTAAAAGTGCTGATTTTTTTTTTTCAAAAACCGAGCTCCATTTGTACTTTCTGGATGAGGGGCTCTAGTTTTCCTCCTCCTGGAGGACCTTTAAGAGTCGCCTTGGCCCCTCTTTCCCCTTCTCGGGTTCGACAGCCGTAGACGATCGGGAAGAGGTGGCGGGTCCTCTGTACACATTAGTAGTAGCTTTAGGGTTTGGGCTTGGTCGGTTGGTCCTGATTTGGCATCATGCTGGCGGAGATCTGCTTGTCCAAACTGGTGGGTGGCATTCGGCAGCTCATGGTGGTGGTGTGCTTGCTCGCGGTGCTTTAGAGGATGGAGCCAACGGTGAAGCTCTAAAGTAGCTTCATTGTTGTGATAGGGCTGCTATTGGCGAGGGTCGTTGGCCGTGGTGCAAATCTGAGATGCGAGGTGCTCAAACCATAGGCTTCTCCAGAAGATCTTCAATGAAGTCTCTGCGGCGGCAATTGTCGTCTTCCCTCCGTCTCGAATGGCCGAAGGCTGCTGAAAAGTGCATGTCTCTCTTAAATAGGTTTTGGTGATAATGATAGCACTCATCGTGTGCTAAGTGTTATAGGGACAAGTGATGATCGGAGCATGACGGTTGGCGATCCTCTCAAAAGTGAAAAGACCGAACACGGAGTTCCTTTATTTACTCATATTGTAAATAGGTTAGCCGTTCCTTTTCGAGGGGTTGCATGATGGAAGGTGTGCGGGAATCAATCCTTGCGCGGTCACAAACCCCACATGTACCAAGCCATTCTAGTTTTTGAAAGAGAGAAACTCCTGAAAATATTATCGTTGTTGTTTGCTTGGAAGGGTCCGGAAGTTCCGGTGCTAAGGGTCGGAAGTTTCGGTTGGTCAAACCCCGGAAGTTCCGCCCTGGCCCCCGGAAGTTTCCGGGCCTTGAAAATAAGTCCCTTAGCGATTTTGACACTGACTATGGGCCGGAAGTTTGGGCAGAACTTTGACCGGAAGTTTCCGGGGCCGGAAGTTCCGGCCTTGCATCCTGGAAGTTCCGGTGTAAGTTCTGTAAGTTCCGGCCTTCCAACAGCATCAACGGTCAGATTGTTGGGGGACCAATAAATACCCCTCCACCAACCTTGAGCTGGTTGCTCATCCCAGTTTCTCTCTCCTCCATTACTCCAAAGTTTTAACTGCCCCGATCTCCCACCCAAACTTGATGCCCTTCAACGATTTGATGGAGAAGAGCTAGATCTACCCTTTCACCGAGCCGGAAATTGATTCCCCCCTCATAAACCCTTGTGGAACTTGTTACCTCGTGGGTTTCTTGGAACCCTAGATTTGAGATTGGGTCTTGGAGCTTCATCTTTGTGTGAGAAGCTTCGGGAAGTTGTTGGGAGTCTCCAATACAATTGTGAAGAGCCCCAGCCTTGTTGTAATGGTTTGGTCAACGTTTCAAGACGACCTCAGAGTGGAACGAGCCAATCCCTTACGGGAGAAGCTCACGAAAAATATGATGAGCACATCCATGCTATTGGAATGCCTTGGTGGCTCCACACACCCCTCCAACATAGATGTACTTACCTTGTAAAGGAACTACGGGAAACATTCCCTCGTGTGCCCTTTACGTTTAACTCTTACCTTTACTACTTGTATTCCGTTGCGCATTATTCTTGTTTACGTCATCTAGATTGTATTCATCTAGTTGTACATCTAGTCAACCTTGTGATATCTTGTTAAGACTTAATTAAAAAGAAAAACTAAAATTGTTAGTCGCCTATTCACCCCCCTCTAGTCAACCACACCGATCTTTCGGCGGCCCTCCTAAAACTTGTGCAAGAGTTTTCACCTCCCGGTTTTATGCCAATGCGGAGGTATTACCGGTCCTTTGACCGATCATTCTACAACGACGCCACCCCAAGTGGTGAGTCCACAGTGGCGAAGTTGGCTTGGCTGCGACGCGAGCTTTGCTATGGCGGAGCCTCTTCCAACCGGAGCTGTTAGTTTCAACACTCTATAGCTTAACTGTGCTGGCTTTGCATTTGTTTTTTCTGGAATAATGTTACTGGGCTTGCCCGAGAAGCTAATACGGCAAAGTTGCAGTGGTTCGAAGGCCCACCACACTCACACACTTGGCTTGTTCCTTTCATGGGCTTCTTGCCTTATCGCCAGCTTCCCTCGCACCGGCGGCAGCGCTCGTTCCAGCTTTTCCCTCGCCGCCGGCGCCATGCTCCGCCTCTGAAGCTGCATCGCTGCCCGTCTCCTCTCTTCTACCTCCGCCGCCCACATCTCCCCGCTCCACCGCCTCCTCTCCGCAGCCGTTTCCCCGAACCCTAGCTTCGCCGTCGAAGAGTAACTCGTCGGCACCTGCGGCCTCACCCAAGAGCAAGCTTTCAAGGCCTCCACCAAGCTCTCCCACCTCAAGTCCCCCTCCAATCCCGACGCCGTCCTCGCCTTCTTCGCCGTCGAGAGAACGCTGACCCTCAACGTCGTCGAGCTCACCACCAGCATGGGTCTGTCGCGTTCTGAGGTCACTTACACTACTGCATGCACCTCTTTGGCTCCTACGAGAAGCTCCTCCGGGCGATCAATCGCAGCTCCGATCTCCTCGCATGCAACCTCGACAAGGCGGCCAAGCCCAATGTTGCCTTCCTGCACGAGTGCGGGATAGATGCTTGTGGTATTGCCTCCCTGTGCCGCGCTGTGCCACGGTTACTTGGCTCCAAACCGGAACACGTCCGGCGAATGGCGGCGCGCGCCGAAGCTGTAGGTGTGCCACGTGGCTCTAGGATGTTCAGGCTTGCGATGCAGGCTGTCGCATTCCACAGCGAGGAGAATATTGCTGTCAAAGTGGCGTACTTTAAGAACACATTCAGGTGGTCGGATGCTGAGGTGGGAATTGTTGTTTGTAAGCTCACACTGTCCAAGGACATATTAGAAAATCAGAATTCCTTATCTCTAAGGTGGGATTACAACCAGCGTACATTCTTCGTCGGCTCGTAATGCTCAGTCTTAGCCTGGAGGGCCGGCTCAGGCCCCGGCACTACGTTCTTAAGTGTCTTAAGGAAAATGGGTTGATAGATCGTGACCGGGACTACTTTTCTGCAGTCAAGCTGACTGAGAAGGCATTCATGGAGAAGTACATATGCCCTCACAGTCACAAGGAAGCTGCACCGAAACTCGCTGAAGGCTATGCAGCAGCTTGCAGAGGGGAAATGCCGACTAGATTCGGCTTGCTAAAGGCTGATGGATTATGAAATTGATACTTTCATTCCTTGATCCTGGTATGTCCATGTCAACTTATACTACAGCAGAAAGCATGGCACGACTATGAGATTGTTCTTGCTGGTATACATGTTGGAAGGAAGAAAGTGTGAGGTCAGGCAATTCTCCGATGCATTGAAAATGCTTTTTTTCAGTTTAGATGGTTGCTTGTTGCAAGAATTTTGTGTTTCCTCTAGTGCATCGTACAATTATTGTTTCTTAGCTTTTTTTTTTTTTTTGAAAAGGCTACCCTTGCAATTGATCAAAGTGGCGTAGGTTACCCGTCAATATAAGAAATCAATTGAGAAATGTGGCCTAGAACATAGAGATATAGTCATCATATAATATATGAAAAGTTTCATAGTTCTATTTCACAAGCTGCCAAGTAGCAATCATTTCAGGTCAGATTGCCTGTTGTTTGGCATAGTTTTGTATTGACCATCGGGGAAGCACATCCTCTACAAGTAAACCAAATTCGCAGTGTGCAAGATATTTGACCCTGTCCATAGTTAAAGTGTCCAGCAATTACTTCGCAATTATTTTGTAGCAATTATTCTAGTGCAAAATCTGTGTCTCGTTGGTTTTTGAGAAAATGTACATTCTTGAATCCACATCAATATTTGTCTGCATGAACTTTTAAATTTCTGTATTAAGAACGAGATGTTTTAACAATGGTCTTGTAGCTATCTTTCCTACAGTTGCACACTTGGTACTTCATCATAACCATTTTTGGCTCACATATTTTACATGATAGTTGAGATAAACCTTGGAGAGCTATCTTCATCCACCACTGCAGTCTTCACTTGCCTCATTGTTGTTGTGGCCTTAATAACGCAGCAGTTGCCACAGCCTTAGCTAGAGTCCATTATTAAATAATTAGGGAAAATAGGGTATTTCGTGAGTTAGGGTCCTACTTACGTACAAGAGGTATTAGAGTCGGTTTGTGCACCAGGTCCCCTGGCGGCTGGTCCTCCTATTAAAGGATGTGTATCACGTGTGTTTAGGGCAATCAAATAATAATCAATCTATCTTCTCCTTGCTATTCCTGACCCTCTGAATTATCTAAACCTAATCCCTGCTACCTTCTATCGCCGGCAACGGCACCAACACGCAGAGGACGTACTCGTCCTCCTGTTATCCACCCCTACTACCTTCACAGCTCCAAGCGGCCACAACATCTGGTATCAGAGCCGACCACCATGGCTTCCGCTGCAAGCAAGGCGAAGCAGACAACCTACACCAAAGATGACATCATGGAAGCAATTTTTGAATTGCGCAAGAGCACCACTGCAATTCAAGAGACCAACAAGGCCATCCAGGACACCAACAAAGGCATCCAGGAGAGCGTTGCCGCACTCGAGATCCGCGTGAAGGCGCTGGAGCTCAAACCAGGCAGCCCGACAGGCTTGTTCTCGCCACCTAAGGACCTGCTACCATCTAGATCGCAGTTGCCATTGTCAACATCGCCGGCTGCTACCGACCTGGTCGTGAATCTTACTGCTGTTGCCTCAGCCCCGGCTACGGCTAGCTCTGGGTTACCAACAGTGTCTCTGCCCCTAGGGCAGCAGCGCCCTCTGCCACCATGGTCTCAGTTTGTCTCGCCGCAGGTGCCACCAGGTGTGCCACACCTTGCTGACACCGCTGGTGTGCCGCGCTACCACAAGCTGGATTTTCCTACTTATGATGGAAAAGAAGATCCACTCGGGTGGCTAAACAGATGTGAGCAGTTCTTCTGGGGACAGAGGACACTCGAAACGTACAAGGTGTGGCTTGCTGCATACCATATGACCGGAAGTGCGCAGACGTGGTACATGCAGCTGGAACGCAACGAAGGCACCCCTTCGTGGCCTCGTTTTAAAGATCGTTGTCATCTTCGTTTCAGCCCTCCGGTTCGATCCAATTGTCTGGGTGAATTAACAAGGCTTCGGATGACAGGGACCGTCACAGAGTACCAAGAAAAGTTTTTAGCACTTTTAGGTCACATTGACTCCTTGTCCATGGCACAGCAGGTGTCCATCTTCACCTCTGGCTTGATAGACCTGTTGAATATCGACGTGGAGCTGCATAACCCGCAAGACTTGGACACAGCGATGAGCCTTGCCTGTGCTCATGAACTGAGTGCAAAAGTCGCAGCTGCTTCCATCACAGAAACATCCTCCAGCGAAAATTCATCCACACCCACAGGACAGCTTCAAGGTATACCCTTGACAGGTTCAGTTCCGGTTGGGGAAGGATGGGCACTGCGCCGATTGTCAACCACAGAGATGGCAGAAAGAAGGGAAAAGGGACTGTGTTTCAACTGTGACGAAAAATTCTCGAGAGGCCATCGTTGCCAACGCCTTTTTTACCTTGAGGTTATTGATGATGCCGAGGAAGAAGATCCAACATGAATTACAGCTCGAGGACGAGCTATATCTGAAGAGGGGGAGTAGTGTTGTGGCCTTAATAACGCAGCGGTTGCCACAGCCTTAGCTAGAGTCCATTATTAAATAATTAGGGAAAATAGGGTATTTCGTGAGTTAGAGTCCTATTTATGTACAAGAGGTATTAGAGTCGGTTTGTGCACCAGGTCCCCTGGTGGCTGGTCCTCCTATTAAAGGATGTGTATCACGTGTGTTTAGGGCAAGCAAAGAATAATCAATCTATCTTCTCCTTGCTATTCCCGACCCTCTGAATTCTCTAAACCTAATCTCTGTTACCTTCTACCGCCGGCAACGGCACCAACACGCAGAGGACGTACTCGTCCTCCTGTTATCCACCCCTACTACCTTCGCAGCTCCAAGCGGCCACAACATTGTAGTATTAAATCTTTGCTAAGCAACATTGGTGCAGGACCAGTGACATGGGTAAACATCTGAGTGTTGGTATCTATAAATAGAGAAACGAACTATGATGATCAAAAGTAGAGGGCAATTCAACACTTTTATTTCTTAAGTTTGCATGGATTTTACTTCTCCTTCTTTTAAGTACATGGATAAATATGTTTAAGTTTAAACTGCAACCCAAGCCTGGACATCCAACTACAAAAAATCCATGGTGTTTCTACTAATAATAAGTTGCCTTTTCTCATCTCATGTGTTCTACTTATTCACTTCTTCTCTGGTAGGGTAGAAGAAAAAGAAGTAAAGTACCAGGATATATATTAGCAGTAGCATCAGTGATTTTGAAGCAGAAGCTGATTTCAGGCGATGGTAAAAGCTTATAGGCGTGGAAAAGGGATAATAATAATAACAAAAAATGTGTAAAATCATGGTAAGCTGTCTGACATGTGTCCCAGAAGGATGCATGTAATCCTGGGGAAAAGATCCAAGTTGAGCATTCTAAATAATAGGCTGGCCACCATATGTAGACCCTTGGTACTGCAACGTCGATGAAGAAATTGATTGTTTGTGTGGAAATATTTAGTAGGTAATCTCTACACTTTATTACAGTTGCTTATTTTATATTCACAGAAGCTTTAGAAAATATCATACTCAAATGATTGACTTGGAAGAACTACTGATATATGGTCGGCTGCTACAAAGTAAAAGAACATATGGTGTATGTAGCATTCATTTATACCTCTTACTTTAAACGTGCAATTGTGCATCAAAATGCTAAAGCATGAAGGACGTCCAGTGAATGTACTTGATAGTAGTTCCATGTATATTATTTTATCTTGAAATTCTACTGTGGCATCTGCTGTTCCTATAGATGATGTTTTTTTTTTTGTTATACTCTTTCCTATATATTGACTCACTCTTCAAATAATGAAAATTCAAAGAAACTGCAAGATGGCTACTAAGAAAAAGCTACGAAGTTTTCCTATATAACATTTCTGCAGTGCAAGGACAGTGCAGAAATGAATAGGAGCGCACTGTCTACTTGCACTGCAGTAATAGGAGCGCACTGTCTACTTGCACCGCAATAACATTTCTGCAGTGTCTTTTTGGCTATCGCCAACTACTTCTAAATTGCGTTAACTAACTAAAAGTCCTATTGCTGCTAATGTCCAGATTAATTACTTCGTTCTTTTACTTAAACCAAATGATACTAGCTATATATCTTCTTTTCTCCACTACTAATAAAAGCACATGACTATGCGCGCGTGATGGAGAGACGACGACGATGGACTCTCGCCCCGCCGCCGTGGGCTCCCGATGGGATCCCGGTGGGTGGTGGGTCTAGGTTCGCGTGCCTAGGTACGCTGGATGCGATGCCGTCCGGAGAGGCTGATCTCGCCGGAGACGAGTTCTCCGGGGACCAGATCGCCATTCAGATGGCACTGGAGGCTATGGACGAGGAGGCCCCACCGCGTCCTGTCTCGCCGACGGATCGACAAACCTCTGTCCCGGATGCAGATCGTCTGCAGGAGTTTTGGGCGGCCGCCGGCTTCGTCGCCGTCGTGTCGTTCCTGGGAGCGGCGATCGTCAGGTAAGTCAGGTGAGGGTTCTAACGGTTCCGTTGTGTGCAGGGAGGAGATGGTGGTGGAGCCTGCGGCTAGACAACGACGATGGCGGCGCGGGCCAGTCTCTTCGCCGTCCGGCCTGCGTCTATCCAGATCGCCGCCACGGATGGGTACATGGCGCGGGCCTCTCCCGCCTCGTCGGATTACGCCACCGCCGGTCCTTGGTGCCTTCGTCGCCAAGGCGTTCGAGGCCAGGGCTGGCTCGCCGACGGCGGAGCGGGCGTCGGAGCCGACACTGGAGGCTGTGGTGCTGTCCAATCCGAAGCTCGCGGAAACGGTTACCCGGGAATCACGTCCATTTCGAATTCCGGTGGATCAGCCTGGTGGGGCCCCTTCGCATGCAGACGATCCCGACCGTCCGTGCGAGCGGAGCCATCAACGACGTTGGTTCAGGGCCATCTGGGATCGTGCGTCGTCTTCATCGCCTCAAACCCTTCGTGCGGAGCCGCCCTCCAGATCAACACCGCCGCCTACCACGACTGCTCCTTCCTCAACTCCACCGTCGCCTCCTGTTCCGCCGCCGGGCTGCGGGTTCCCGCGTACGTTCGCGGCAGTCACTGCGTCGCCTTCGCCGAGTCAGATGGCTGGGGCACCGTCACGGCCGTCTCCAGGCGGGGGACCGCGGGGCGGCCCTGTGCGCCCTCCCGCCGCGAACTCCCACCAGCAGCAGCAGCCGCCGCCGGGGCTCCATCAACACTTCCCGGCGCCGGCCTTCATCCCGCAACCATCGTTCGCTCCTGCCTCGGTCGTGGGGACCGCGTCGGTTCCTGGACACGGCGCCACCTCGCTACCGGGCGGGGTGCCCGCGCCGATGCCTCCCCACAACTTCGCGCCACCGACTGGACCTACACCACTACGTCCACTGCAGCAGCCCTCAAGGCAGTATGGACCGCCGGCATACTTACCCATGTTCCCGCAGCAGTTTCAGTCGGCTCCGTCGCAGGGTGCGGGGATTTCGGTATTCCAGCAGCCGACGCCTCAGGCGCAGTCCACGGGTCAGGCTGCCCCTCGCCCCAAGCGCAAGAAGAAGAGGACGCCGCAACCAGGTCAACAGCTGCAACAGCCGCAATCAGGACTACAGCCGCAGCTAGGACTATAGCCGCAGCAGCTGCATCAGTACCCTATGCAACCATATGTGCTGCCGGTGGCGCAGAACTCTGGGCATTATGGGCAGATGCAGCAGCCGGCGTTCCCTCCCCAGCCTTTTTACCAAGGGGAGCCGGTGTTTTCACAGGGTACAAGTTCAGCTATGTTAGCCCCCTCGGCGGATAATCCACTTCAGCAACAGCAAGCGGGAACAGGTCCGGGAGGGAAAGCTAAATCGAAAAAGGTCTGCTGGATGTGTGCAGTGGATACCCATTCTTCTAAGGAGTGCCAAGTCCAGCATTACTGTCTTTTGTGTGATAATACCAAGCATCCCACCATTAGATGTCCGACTCTTAAGCTCCCGAAGCCATCTGCTTTTACCACGGGGTATGGTATAGATGAAACGATGTTTGTGCAGCTGCCGGATAGTGTCTATAAATCTCATCTGACACCGATGAGTTCTCCTACCGCGCTGGTCACGGTTACGGGCGATACTGTCCCGGCAGCAGCTATCGAGAGTTTGATGTCAAGGATGTGCCCCTCGAGTTCTCAGTGGACATGGGAGGCACTCCCCCATGGAGCTAATGCTTTCTTGATTGGGCTACCATCGGCTGATGACCTCCAAAGGGTGGTTGGTTTAGTGATGAACATTCCTTCCTACAAGGCTCAGGCAATGTTTTCTGTTTGGAAGGCCCAAGACATTACCCCATCTAGGGTGCTGGAGAAGGTTTGGGTGCATGTGAAAGGTGTACCGTATCAAGTGAGGCACTTCCTTGGGTTTTGGGCTGTTGGTTCTCTCATTGGGACTACTCTTGATGTTGATCTTGCCACATACCGGAGTCGCGGTATTGTTCGTATTCATGTTGGAATGCTAAATTCGCGGGCACTTGAGAAGTGTACGAATGTCAATGGGCCGTACATCGGTGCTGCTTGTGTGGTGAAGCTTAAGGAATATGAGTTCTTTTTTCATCGCGAGGCAGCGGATTTTGTCCCGGATCCCAGCTTTTTTCCTTATTTTTGGCGGCGTAAAGATGATGATGTTGATGATGAGGAAGGTAATGACAAGGGCATGGATGGTTCCTCGGGGTCGGCTGGCATGCAAAACTCTCAAACTACTAGTATGGAGGTTGATACAAGACAGTTGACGAAGGAAACCAAATTTGGCAAGACAGTGGTCTCGAATGTCCCGTCTACATTTCTACCGGCTATGGCGATTACTCCTTATAATCCCAACCCTCGCACACCTAGAGGGATTGAAATTGTGGAGAATGTTCGTAGATCATCACCGGGATTGATTCGTCGGTCTGCTCTTTGTTCAGATGTATTGGCAGCTAATCAAAAGGATATGCAGAACCAGATTCGGGATGATGGGCTGCTTCTTCCAGCAGGCCATGTTGTTCAACGCCTGGAGCTGGAGGATGCGCGCACAAGTGGGCTGGTTGATTCGCCTCAGCCGGGCCGTGTTGCGCTGCATGCGGCGGCAGCCAACGCCGGCCACAGCGGGCCTCTGGCCGACGCTGAGGATGCGTGCCGTGATGTGCTGCATGCAGCGGCAGCTAACGCTGGCCACGGCGGGCCTCTGTCCGCCGCACCTGGGCCGGCCATTGTGGCTGCTGCTGCCGGTGATGGGCCGGCTGATGGGGCTGCTGCTGCGCTGGTGCTGGGCCGCGAGGAGGAGGCGGGGATGGGCCTGGGGGAGGCTGCTACGTCAACTTTGCCTCCCCTGGACCTGTCGATTGGCTTCCCTGGTGTGGTAGCTGCTGGGGTGGACGTGGACTTTACCTCAACACTGTCCACGCCGTCTCAGCACTCGACACAGCAGGAGGCTACAGTGGACGGGACAGCTGCTACTTCACCACCGCTGACCCCGCCCACACATTGCTTGGAGGCTACTTCCGTTATGGTTGGCTCCGTCTCGCCTTGCACTCCACCTCTTACAGTGGCACCACGCCGCAGCGGTAGGTTTGGGTCGGCGATGGATGGAGCCAACGCCACGGATGAAGATTCACTGGCGAGGGCTATGCGTCGCAAGGCTGACCTTAACCTCGACTCGCATGGTACGGATAATGCTTCTAAGTCTTTTCTTTCTTTTTCGCCCACAGCTATTTCATCAAAGCTTGCTAAAGTAGGAGTTAAGCTAGGTAGTGATAGCTCTCAAATTTCAGTTTCGACTCGCGTCTTGAGACATATGGAATTTGACCGTCTAACGGTTATTCCTAAAGTCTCGACTAGTCTAAGCGCCACCTATATAGATGAAGAGGAAGCGAATGCCACATCAGATGGTCAGCTTCTCTCTCATTTAGTTGGTGAAGTGTCGGAAGTTGGTTTGGATATCGACAGCCCTTTATATGAGCTAAAAGCTTCAAGTCGAAAATCCAAATCTTCTTCTAACAAGAGATCTCGGAAAAGGTCCAAATTATCCAAATCACCCATTGTTTCCCAATGAATGACATGTTTGCAAATAGCAGAGGTCTTGGCGACTTGGCTAAACACTTGCACTTTGCTGATTGTATTCGGGATCATAACTTGGATTTTTTGGGTATTTCTGAGACTGGTAGGCGTGAGTTCTCGCAAAGTGTTCTAAACCGACTCTCCGGGGGTATAGACTTTGCTTGGTATTCTCGCCCACCGCGCGGACGATCTGGGGGTATTTTACTCGGAGTAAGGACTGAGACTATGGAAGTGTTAGCGGTTACGGATGGCGAGTTTCACATCAAACTACATATCCGTAACAAAGCTGACAAGTTCATATGGAGTCTTGTTACCGTGTATGGACCTGCCCAGGAGGAGCCTAAGGCTGCTTTTCTTGTGGAAATGGTTAACCTAGTAAAAGATAACCCGCATCCCATGATCATTGGGGGGATTTCAACATGCTACGGTTTCCATATGAGAAAAGTAAAGGCCGGTTTGACAATCATTGGCCCCTTTTGTTCAACGCAGTCATTGACAGTTTGAGCTTGAGGGAGGTTTCGATGGTTGGAAGACAATTTACTTGGGCAAATAGTCTGCCTGAACCCACATACGAAAAACTAGACCGGGTACTTATGGATACGGACTGGGAACTGAAATTCCCTATGGTATCGGTACGGGCTCTAGAACGTATTGTGGCTTTGTCAGATCATGCTCCCATTCTGTTGACCACTGGATTGCCTAGACCATAGTTTAATCGTCGGTTCAAGTTTGAACTTGGATGGCTACATCGTGAGGGCTTTCAGGAGTTGGTCAAAAGGATTTGGGAAAGACCAGTTGCTGGGACAACGCCAATCCAGAGGTGGAATAACAAAATACGTGCTCTACGTAACTACCTTATCGGATAGGCTCGTCACACAACGGGGTTACTTAAAAAAGAAAAGCAGCGGCTTTCATCAATCATTGAAGACCTCGAAGCATTCGCGGAAATCCGGCCGTTATCTGTGCAAGAGATTGAATTGAAAAATCAATCGAATGCCCAGATTGCTGGATTATTGCGAGAGGAGGAGCTTAAATGGTATCAACGGTCCAAGACCCAATTCATTCTGGAAGGGGACTCAAATACGAGATATTTCCATAGTATTGCCAACGGCAGACACAGGAAGAAACGTATTTTCTCCCTTGTACAGGAGGAGGGAACGATCGAAGGTCATGAGCAACTAAAGTCGTATATTACAAAATATTATAAATGCTTGTTTGGAGCTCCGGAGGAAGACCATTTTTCCTTGGATGAGACCCAAACAGCAGATATCCCCCAGGTTTCTCATGAGGAAAATAGCATTCTCACTGCGCCTTATTCGGAAGAAGAGGTGAGAAAGGCTATTTTCCAAATGGAACACAACAAAGCCCCTGGTCCTGATGGTTTCCCAGCTGAATTCTATCAGAACTTTTGGGATGTTATCAAGCCCGACCTTCTCCAATTGTTCTGCTGCCTGCATGCTGGACAATTAGAGTTGTTCCGCCTGAATTTTGGTGAAATCATTTTACTACCTAAGATTAATGAGGCAGAAAGGATCCAACAATTCAGACCTATATACCTTCTTAATGTTAGCTTTAAAATATTTACCAAAGTCGCTTCGATAAGGCTGAACACCGTGGCTGATCATGTGGTTCGTCCCTCTCAGACAGCTTTTATGCAAGGAAGTAACATCCTGGATGGGGTGGTTACCCTTCATGAGACGGTCCACGAGATGCACCGCAAAAAGTTGAATGGGGTGATTCTAAAACTTGATTTTGAGAAAGCTTATGATAAGGTTAAATGGTCCTTCCTCCAGCAGACTCTCAAAATGAAAGGTTTTTCCGACGAGTGGCGTGCTTTAATCCATAGTTTCATTTCGGGTGGAAGTGTCGCTGTTAAGGTCAATGATGACACAGGCCGATACTTCCAAACAAAAAAGGGACTTAGGCAAGGTGATCCTTTGTCGCCAATGCTATTTAATATAGTGGCGGATATGCTCGCTATTTTGGTTGAACGCGCTAAGGCCGATGGCCAAATTGAAGGAGTCATTCCTCATCTTGTGGATGGTGGTTTGTCCATACTTCAATACGCAGATGATACAATTCTCTTTATGGATCATGATATCGAAAAAGCTAAAAACCTGAAGTTAATACTATCAGCGTTCGAGCATTTGTCGGGGTTAAAGATAAATTTCCATAAGAGCGAATTGTTTTGCTTTGGCGAGGCCCAAAATGATGTTTCTCAGTATGCCGAGCTTTTTGTTTGCGCGCAGGGACAATTTCCTATTAAGTATTTGGGAATTCCGATCCACTATCGGAGGCTCACAAATGCTGAATGGAAACTGGTTGAGGAACGTCTAGAGGCTAGATTGCACAACTGGAAAGGAAAATTATTATCCTTAGGGGGAAGACTAGTTCTCATAAATTCAGTACTAAGCAATATGGTACTGTACATGATTTCTTTCTTCCAGTTGCCAAAAGGGGTCTTAAAAAGATTGGATTATTTCCGGTCAAGATTTTTTTGGCAAGGGGATAGTGAGAAGAGAAAGTACCACTTGACTAAGTGGAGTGTGGTTTGCCGACCTAAAGACCAAGGAGGACTTGCGATTCATGACCTTGAGGTTAAGAACAGAGCTCTCCTTGGCAAGTGGCTTTTTAAGCTACTTTCCGAGAACGGGGTTTGGCAGACCCTCCTAAGAAGAAAGTATGTGGGTTCACAAGCGTTATCACAGGTGTACTGGAAACCGGGTGACTCTCACTTCTGGGCCGGACACATGTCCACCAAAAAATATTTTTTTCCACATGGGTCTTTTTCAATTCAGGATGGGTCTGAAATTAGGTTCTGGGAGGATAAATGGCTGGGTAATGCCACTCTTCGAGAACAATTTCCGGCTTTGTACAACATTGCGCGACACAAAAGCGATACGCTAGCCAAGGTGTTGGAATCTTTCCACCAAATGTGTCGTTTAGAAGAAGTCTATTTGGTCCTAGACAAGCATCATGGAATGTTTTGTTACAACGTCTTGCTTCAGTGCAGTTGACGCAAGGACCAGATAAATTTCGATGGAATCTCAACGAGAATGGTAAATTCTCGGTGGATTCCATGTACAAAGCATTAGTGCAACCTGAGATTCCAGTTGTTAATAATAAGAAAATTTGGAAGATGAAGATTCCACTGAAAACTAAGGTGTTTGCATGGTATCTTCGTCGAGGAGTGATTCTTACTAAAGATAACCTTGCAAGGCGGAATTGGCAAGGAAACAAATCGTGTGTCTTTTGTCCCCATGACGAGAGTATACAACACCTTTTCCTTCGTTGTAATTTTGCTAGATCTATATGGTCAGCCATTCAGATAGCCTCAAACTTATATCCACCTCGTAGTGTTGCTAATATATTTGGCAACTGGCTCAATGGTGTAGATTCTAGGTTTAAGCATCTAATTAGAGTGGGAGCGATTGCCGTTATTTGGTCGCTATGGCTATGTAGAAATGACAAAGTTTTTAATGACAAAAATGCCTCTTTTATGCAGGTCATCTACCGATGTACGGCGTTGATCCGGTCATGGGCGCCTTTGCAACGTGTGGAACACCGATCCCTATTCACGGAGGCGTGTACGCGGTTGGAGGACTCGGCGAGAGATTTTTTTACCCGACATGGATGGCAGCATAATCTTCGGATTGGTCCTCCAGCAGTTTAGGCGTTTTTACAATTTCTCATAATGATATGTAATTCGCCTTTTTATTTTCGCTGTTCTGTTACGTTGTGGACATGTGGCTGTGTGCATCTTAGCTATGCAGAGGCCGGGTACATGCTTAAAAACTCTTTTAAGTAATAAAGTTCCCTTTATCGAAAAAGATGAAAAGAACAAAAACTGCGAATTAAACCAAGCAAATCCCTAGCCGAACCAATTCACAGCAAGAGCACAAATGCATTGAATCCTCCAATCCCCAACTAGAATAAGTGCGATTTTTCTTAGGCAAAAACTAGTGTAATTTTGCATTCATTCCTGAAAAAGCAAAGTTGTTTGAAGTTGCGGAAACCTTTCAACAAGGATAACATCCCTAGTCCAACAATCTCCGCTAATTTCCGCATTGGGAGCTAAGAAGAAACAAATCACACACATGGCGGTGGCTGTTGAGCAGTCTAGCAAAGAGAATTTGTTATTTTTGAAAACGAACTTGGCTGTTTTTCCTGTTCTCATTTTGATACGTCATCTATGTTCCTACGTGGCCTATGCTTGGATCTTAATCTGATTCGGTTGGTGTATCTTCAATTGGATGTACACAATTGAACGTGTAAAATCAATTGGTGTGCAAATCGTGTAAGCGAGCTCGGACCGCTTCCCCTCTCCTGTCTACTGTAGAGGCGATTTTCTTGGAGACACCGCGCCAGCAGCTCGCGACCGGAGATCTCCCAGATCCCTCGTCTCCGGCGGCCGCTTCGGCGGCGGGAGGCGGGGGATCGACGGATCCAGGTATGTACATAGCTAGGTGGGCGTGTGGTGTGCCTGCCGGCGGCGCTGGGGAGGATGCGGTGGCGCCGGTGCGGCTTTTGGTGGCGGTGGACTTCTCCTCTGTCGGCGCGGCTCCGCGGAGCTCCGCCGCAGATCTGCTGCCCAGGCCTTGCTCGCGGCTCCCCGGAGTTCTCGAGAAGGCATCCCCTTCACCGGAGTTCGAGAGACGGCGGATCCGGTGGTTGACATCGAAGTTGCAGATGCGGAAGGCCGAGGTGGCGCAGCTGTTCTTCTTGCAGGGTGGAGGTGTCCAGTGGGCACCGAGGAGCGTCGACTTCCCAGTCGCTCGGGGAGGCCTCCCAGTCCAAGGTCATGGAGGTTCGGCGGCGGGTTTCGCCGGCGCAGCGGTCTGCCTGAAGACGACGACGCCAGAGTTCAGAAGGACCTCGTTGTAATTTCCTTTGTTTTCTGGACTTTTCTGTAAGAATCTTGGCTGGGTGTATCTGTAATTTCCTCGCAAAAAAAAAAATCAATTGGTGTGCTATAACTTTGTGTACTATAAATCTGATTCAGAGCTGAACAGACATAACAGAAACTCTAAACTGAAACACTCGATAGTAAACTCTAAACTCGAATCAGAGCTGAAGTTTGGCGCCAAAGGTTTTAGATTCTGAGGCAGTCTGGTACGGGGTTTGTGGGCTTTTTTGGAGCGCTTCAAGGCCCAGATAACCACAAGCTCTCGCTCAAAACAGGAAAGAAAAACCAGTCCTCGTTTCTAAGCATCCATTTGCGCTGTTGAAGTCAGAGGAAATGCTGCAGCAGAGGTCCGAATTCCTCTTCTCTGAGGTAGGGTTGGAACCGGCCTACATCGCTCATCGGCCAGCATTGCTCTGTTATAACTTGGAGGGTCGGCTCAAACCCCGGTACTATGTTGTAAAGTTCCTCAAGTAAAATGGATTGCTAGATCGCGAAACGAGCTACTATTCCGCAGCCATGGTGACTGAGAAGGCATTCATGGAGAAGTACATCACCCCTCACGATGAGGCTGCACCACACCTTGCTGAAGACTATGCAACTGCTTGCAGAGGAGAACTGCCGACTGGACTCAGATTTGTATGAACCAAGAACCTGTATTATGGTAATTTCGTAGGCTACAAAAAAATATTCACTCTTCACAATAAGCTATTAGCTCCTGTTTTAGCTCTACAGTATGTATTTTACGAGTTGATTTGGTGTTGCCAATCCCAGATGAAACTGATAATCTTATTTGTGAGTCCTGGTATGTTCATTACATCATTTAGTAGAGAAGAAAGCATTATACTGCCATGTTTATTGACACACATATTGGAACTAAGAGAGTGAGATGAGGGCATTCTGCAAAATGCTTTGAAGTGTCAGTGAGGTGTATATCTGCATACTCTATATCCTTATGTTCTCAATGGCTGTCGGGGGTTGCCCCCGGGTAGGGCAAAGAGGTGGAATGGAAAGTCAATCCGGGTCTCACAAACCGGATCACTCGGACCGGATCATGTTTAAAGATAGGAAGAGACCAAGAGGCATCAAGCGAAGTCTAGCCGGATCAGAGGAAGAGACCCGGCTCGACTAGCCGGGTTGCCTGGAAGAGATCCGGCTCAGCTAGCCGGGTTGCCTGGAAGAACCCGGCTTACCAGCATGTCGGATAATGCACAGGGGCCGAGTAATGTCAGTAAGTTCACGGGTCCTGCAGGCCTCCTGCCCGAGGCTCAGAAGACACGGGATTCCTGGGAGCGCAGCAACCTAGGAGCTGACTCGGCCAATTCGGGAAGGAGGATGTGACCTAGACCCGGTGGGCTACGCCTGCCATTGCCCGAAGTGGCAAGATAGGCCTGCTAGGACTTGACAGCCAGGTCAAGACACGGGATTCCTGGGAGCGCAGCAACCTAGGAGCTGACTCGGCCAATTCGGGAAAGAGGATGTGACCTAGACCCGGTGGGCTACAGCTGCCATTGCCCGAAGGGCAAGATAGGCCTGCTAGGCCTGACAGTCCGGCCGTTGGATTGACAGGGGGCAGAGGCTTGTCCTTTTCCTCTTGGCAGTGCCATTATCTCATGGAGCCAGGGGCAAAGAAGTAACTCGGCAAGCCTTTATATACAGCACCACCACCTCCTGTGTGAGGAGGAACCCGAGAGCTCATTTTCCCCCCTTGGTAGCTTCTTCTTCATCGTGAGCTCTCACCATTGTTGCTTCATACAGCTCGAGGAGCGCTGTACTTGTCACTATTGAGATATAAAGAGAGTAGGCTAGTGCTGCAGTAGGGGTGTTACCTCCACAAGAGGGCCCCGAAGCAGGGTACATCGTGGTGTGCTTTGTGTTTTGGTTTCTTGGTTTCTTGTTCATGTTCTTGCGGTTTCTTGTGTGTTCTTGCTTGTGCACTTCTTGAGTGCATAAACCCTCCCCGGTTCCCCCAACGCACTTTCGGCCCCATCTTAGCCATACCTATGGCATCTGCCGTGATCCCACCACGACAGTTGGCGCCCACCGTGGGGCAGATTGAGGCGTTGGAGGGAGTTTACATCCGGACGGGCTCAGGCGAGCGTGTTCTTTCGGGCTTGTCGCCAAGATCGGCGAGTTCACCTTCGTCAGCGACAATGCAGGGTGTTTCGCCGGCAAGCCCTTCCCCGAGCATGGCTTCCTGATGATGCTTGGTAGCTTCGTCACCTACGTTGCTGTCGAGGCTGTTCGCGAGTACCCGGCGCAGGTGCTCGTGGCCGAGGACCCTTCTTCTCCGCGCAGCTCTCGGACGGCGTAGCGCTCGCCCCGGGAGTAGCGTGGAAGTGATGATGACCGGAGCAAGTGCTGGAGCTGGCAAAGGAGATGCCGGCAATAGCATACCCGAGGAGCTGATCACGCCAACCGATCCGGTTGACAAGCCGACTCGGACGGCAAAGTTCCCAAAGGAGAAACCAGATCCGGTTGGTCCACTTGGCATGTCAAGTAGGGAGGCTCCCTTAGAGGATGTCCTGGAAAAGTTAGCTCGGCCAGTGGCACCTGGGGCAAATGTAGAGCTTACTATAGCTCAGTTAGAGGCAGAGCGCCTGAGGTTGCAAAGAGAAGCCCGGTTAGTGGTGGAGTCTAGGCAAGCATTTGATAGAGACATGAGAGAATACAATGCTGCCAATGGTATCACCGATGGTTTCACTCCGGTAGTGTCTCACCCACGCAAAAGAGCAGATTTGCGCAACAGGGTAAGGACCTCAATGATGAATTAGCTAGAGCTGCAAGGTCGAGCTCGAGTAAGGCTACTAGTCATAGATCGGGTACAGGCAAGCCGGTGTATAGCTCCCCGGCCAAAAATCTTAGGGCTGCAGCGGCAGCGCGAGCCGAGTTGACCACTTTAACCGGGGATGCTTGGCGCAAGCAGGCAGAAAGAGTCAATGAGCTGGTTGATGTGTGTAACCGGCAGAATGAGGCTTTCGGAAAGCTAATCCGGACGCTGGTGGTTCTCGAGTGGTAGTGTCGGCTAAGGCTGTTAGCCAGAGATCCAAGGGGCAAGCGTCATCTCCACATGTCGGAGTTGACCGGGCCCAGAGCGTGAATTCGGGCAAGAGCAAGCAGCTGCAGGCCTATGATGCCGAGTATGCCGGCAAGCAGCTAGCGGCACAAGGAAGAGGTGGCCAGAGCAGAAACAATGGCGGTCAAGGCAATCCGGGAGCCGGAAGGGGCAATTCGGCTGGCCGAGGTCAACCACCTCGTCCTCCTGGGCAGAATCAACCCCGGCAGGAGCAGCAAGTGATGGTGCAAGCGCAGCAACAAGGTGGTGGCCAGGCGGGCTACCACTATGATGATGGTAATTCGGCTATGGCGCGAGCCGGATACCAAACGTATGATAATGCACTTGCGTCCAGGCTGGGACCTCGGACATTGGCTCCGGATGATCAGCGTCTCAGGTTGGATAGGATTTATCAGTCCGAGAGGCTGGAAGAGCAAGGCCCACCAGGTCCTCCTGCTTTGGGCCTAGGATCATGAACGAGCCGAATGTGCCGTTGTTTCAGCTTGGCCGAATCACAAAGCCGTATAACGGCAGCACTAAGCCGCAGGATTGGCTGATAGACTATGTATCCTCGGTGCACATTGCGGGGGGCAATCGCCGATGGGCGGTCCGGTATCTCCCGCATATGTTGGAAGGGCCAGCCCGGATTTGGCTGAATAACTTACCAGAGGGTAGTATCAACTCTTGGATGGATTTGGAGCAGGCGTTTTACAGCAACTTCTCCAGCACGTACAAGAGGCCAAACCGACCTCAGCTCTTGTCTGCGTGCAGGCAGGAAGAGCGGGAGACAGACCGAGAATTTTTGACTCGGTGGAGCAACATTCGCAATTCTTGTGAAGGTGTCGTGGAGGAGCAGGCCATTTCTTGGTTTGCGCAGGGTTGCCGACATGGCACCCCGCTTTGGCAGAAGCTCCAGAGGGATATGCCAAAGACCCTGGCGGAAATGATCCGGATAGCAGATACATATGCTCTTGGCGATCCGACGCAGCCAGCGTTGGATGCGGTGGGAACTAGCAGGAGGCAACCGGTCAACAACCGAACAGGACCATTGAGGCCCAGTGACCGACATGAGTTCGGTTATAAAAGGAGAGATCCGGATTACAGATACGGCTCAGACCAGGTTGCTGCAGTAAATATGGATCATCCTGATAGCCAGAGACCAAAAAATGAGGGTCCAGCTTGGAGGCCGAATCAAGGTGCTTGGGCAAAGAAAGTGTGGGATGGACCGAGTCCACCTTTAACTTTTGAGGCAATGATAGATGGGCCTTGCCGTTATCACACAACAGACCCACGCAAGCCGGCCAATCATTCAACTCGGAATTGTAGCTGGCATCATCGCATCCAGGCGGAAGGTCAGAGAGGGCCACCTCAGAGAGGTGCTCCTAGACCGAATTTCAGGCCAAATACGCCTTTATCCGGAGCCAATGCAACCCCGGTGAACGAAGGAGCTCCAAGGCCGGCAGCCACAAAGCCGGTTAACCTGGTAAATATGGGAGGCAACAACAATGCAGGTCCAAGTCGGCAAGGTGGATACCCCGGAAATGATTACAAGGAAGCTCATCAAAGCTATGTGGTTTTTGTGACCGAGCCAACTGACAAAAAAGTCAGCTACGAAGGGCGAAGGAGGTGAATGCAGTCACACCAGCAGTACCAAAATACCTGAACTGGTCCGAGCAGGAGATCACTTGGAGTAGGGCTGATAATCCCAGGGTTATGCCAAGCCCAGGAAACTACGCACTGGTGGTGGATCCGACTTTGGTTGGACCAAAGATTA
Source organism: Poa pratensis (assembly GCA_947311845.1). Lineage (NCBI taxonomy): Eukaryota > Viridiplantae > Streptophyta > Magnoliopsida > Poales > Poaceae > Poa > Poa pratensis. The sequence goes on along the minus strand of CAMZMU010000083.1, from coordinate 39,404,935 downwards.
ATGTGAAATTCACTCGAGTCTTGGTTGACAATGGCAGTGCTATAAACATCATGTATCGGGACACAATGGTCAAGTTGGGTTATTCGCCGAATCAGCTGCAGCAGAGCAGTTGCACCTTCCATGGTATAGTACCCGGGGTGTCTTGTTCCCCAATGGGAAAGATCTGGGTGGATGTGCTGTTTGGTACCAAGGACAATCACAGACTGGAGAGTCTCGAATTCGAGGTGGTAGACTTGGAGAGCCCATACCATGCTCTGCTCGGCAGGCCGGCATTAGCCAAGTTCATGATATCCACTCATGTTGCCTACCTCAAGATGAAGATGCCTGGCCCAAATGGTATCATCACCGTTGTGGGAGATTACAAGAAGGCCATACAGTGTGCCACGGTTGGTTCCACCTTAGCCGAGTCGTTGGTGATCCAGGCGGAGAAGAGCAAGATGCATGAAGTAGTGGCAATGGCAAAGTCAGCTCAGCTCGGCGTGCTGGCCATGACCAATCCGGATGCAGGTGCAACATTTGAGGTGCCCAAGGAGACAAAGAAGATCCCCATTGACCCGGAGAATCCGGAGCGCATGGCCATCATTGGTGCCGGGTTGGGCGAGAAATAGGAAAGCGCGCTCTGTCACTTCCTCCGTGAGAATCGGGATATCTTCGCATGGTCGGCTAAGGACCTGCCTGGTGTTCCGAGGGAGTTGGCAGAGCACTCTTTATTTGTCAGGCCGGAGGTGAAGCCGGTGAGGCAACCGACTCGGCGTCTTTCAGACGATCGAAGAAAAGTGGTGCTTGATGAGCTGGCTAAGCTACTTGCAGCCGGATTCATTATGGAGGTGTTGCATCCAGACTGGATATCCAATCCGGTTCTGGTAGAGAAGAAGAAGGACGAACCAGCGGTGGTCAAGGTGTGGCGTATGTGCATCGACTTCACCAACCTGAACAAGGCGTGCCCGAAGGATCCCTTTCCTTTACCTCGGATTGATCAAGTGATCGATTCTACTGCTGGGTGTGAGTTGTTGTCTTTTATTGATGCGTACTCTGGTTTTCACCAGATACCACTGAACCCCAAAGATCAAATAAAGACTGCTTTTATTACCCCGTATGGGGCGTATTGCTATCGTGTCATGTGTTTCGGTTTGAGAAATGCCGGTGCAACTTATCAGAGATGTATGCAGAAATGCTTACACTCTCAAATGGGCAAAAATGTGCAAGTGTATGTCGATGATATCGTCATCAAAACTAAAGAAAAACGCACTCTCCTCGAGGATCTCGAGGAAACATTTGTGAACTTAAGAAAGTATCGGTTAAAATTGAATCCGGATAAATGTACCTTTGGTGTCCCGGCTGGAAAGTTGCTCGGTTTCCTTGTATCGAGCCGAGGTATTGAGTGAATCCGGCTAAGATCCGAGCCATAGAAAAATGAAATTGCCTAAATGTCTAAAAGATGTACAAAAGTTCACCGGGTGTCTAGCCTCGTTGAGTCGGTTTGTGAGTCGGCTAGGAGAAAAAGCTTGCCCTTATATCAATGATGAAAAAGAGCACCGGGTTCACATGGACCCCGCAGGCAGATTCGGCTTTCAATGAATTAAAAAAGATGTTGTCCACTGCACCAATTTGGCATCACCTTTGCCAATGAGCCAATGCTACTTTACATTGCGGCCACTAACCGGTCGTAGTGTGGTGGTTGTGGTAGAGCGAGAAGAGGAGGGTAAATCCGTGCAGAGACCGGTGTACTATTTAAGCGAGGTGATCTCAACCTCGAAGCAAATTATCCTCACTACCAGAAGATGACATATGGTGTATACCTGGCGGTCAAGAAGTTGAAACATTACTTCCAGGAGCACCCGATCACCGTAGTATGTGAAGCTCCAATCTCGGAGATCATTGGGTGCAAAGATGCGACTGGCCGAGTTGCCAAATGGGCAATGAAGTGTCTCCTTACACCCCGCATTATGAGAGAAGAGATGCTATCAAGTCACAGCTTTACCGGATTTCCTTTGTGACTGGGCCGAGATGCAATATGAGCCACCAAGCCAGATTACAATTACTGGAAGTTGCACTTTGATGGCTCCAAAACCAAAATCGGACTGGGTGCTGGGATAGTACTCACATCACCGAAGCAAGATCAGTTGCGATATGTGTTGCAGATTCATTTTTCAGCATCAAACAATGTGGCCGAATATGAGGCACTGATCCATGGGCTTAATGTGGCTAAGGACATCGGCATCCGCCGGATAGAATGTTTTGGTGATTCAGATTTAGTGGTGCAGCAGTCTTCTGGAAATTGGGATGCCCTTGATGCCAATATGGCACTATATCGATTTCATGTCCAGAAAATTTCAGGGTTTTTTGAAGGCTGCGAGTACAAGCACATACCTCGGCTGGAGAACGAAGCTGCTGATATCTTGTCAAAACTCGGGTCGTCTAGGGATGCAATCCCACCCGGGATATCCTTGAATCACCTAAGGATCCCTTCAATCAAACCTTCACCTGATTCCGAGTCGATTTTTATCCCAAAGCAAGAATCTGAAGCTGTTCCTATGAATGTTGATGTCGGGTACATTTGGGAGGACCCGGGGACTGCATGGCGAGACTCGGGGACTGCGAACCGAGACTCGGGTAATGCTACTCTAATCTTAGGAAAAAGGGGAAGAGAGGAAGATGGTGCTAACCGAATCTTAGGGAATGGACAGAGGCTGATAGAAGAGATAATGGCGGCCGAACCAGTGGAAATAGATGAGCACTTATTCCCTTTGCATCCAGTACCGGAATGGGCTGAAGAAATCATGAAGTTCATGTCGGAGGGGAGTTTGCCAAATGATGAAACCGAAGCTAGGCGAGTGCAGAGGAGGTCCAAGGGTTACACCATCATAAATAAGGAGTTATACAAAAGGAGTGCAACCGAGGTGCTACAACGTTGCGTGGAGCCAGCCGAGGGCAAGGAGATGCTCCTGGAGATACATCAAGGAGAATGTGGGCATCATTGCAGTACAAGAGCCCTGGTGGCTAAAGTATTCCGGCATGGGTTTTACTGGCCCACTGCTCATGCAGATGCAGAGGACATAGTCCGAAAATGTGAAGGATGCCAAAGGTTTGCCAAGCAGACACACCTACCCGCATCGGCGCTCAAAACAATTCCTATCACTTGGCCGTTTGCTGTGTGGTGTTTGGATATGGTGGAGAATTCAAGCCGGCTAGGGGCAACATGACACATATGCTGGTGATGGTGGATAAGTTCACCAAGTGGATAGAGGTAAAACCGATCCGGAAAGTGGATGGTCATTCGGCTGTAACTTTCCTGAAAGAAATCATTTTGAGATACGGTTACCCCCATAGCATCATCTCGGATAATGGCACGAACTTTGCTGTGGGAGAGTTTGCCCGATTCTGCATGAATAAGGGGATCCGGTTAGATATAGCCTCAGTGGCACACCCAGAGTCCAATGGACAGGTGGAAAGATCAAATGCTTTGGTATTAGCTGGGATAAAAGCCCGGTTAATAGAACCCCTGGTAAAGACTCCGGGGTGCTGGATAGATGAAATACCATCAGTACTATGGGGTCTAAGGACCACGCCGAATCGGTCAACTGGCTATACGCCATTTTTTCTGGTATATGGGGCAGAAGCAGTGCTACCCACTGACATAGAATATGATGCACCAAGGGTGACAATGTATACGGAAACCGAGGCAAAAGAGGCTCGGGAAGATGCAGTGGATCTGCTAGAGGAAGCAAGGGAATTGGCCCTGTCTCGGACAGCAGTATATCAGCAGGGTCTCCGACGTTATCATAGTCGGAAGATCAGCCCTCGTGTATTTCATGAAGGAGATCTAGTACTAAGGCTGGTGCAGCGTAGCAAGGGTCGACATAAGTTATCACCTCCATGGGAGGGACCATTCATTGTGAGCAAGGCTATGCACAATGACTCGTACTACCTTGTAGATGCACAGGAACAAAGGAAGGATGGCCTGGACAGACCCGGAGAGGAAACCAAGCGACCCTGGAATGTAGCTCTGCTTCGACCCTTTTACTCTTAAGGGCGCAATGTATGTATCTCAGTTTATCATGAATGAAATTTCGGCAATCCGAGTCTGGACTGCATGTGTTTTTTACTACTGTTTTGTCCATACCGTTCATGTGTCGAATTGTTTTGAACTTCGTCCCAAAAATTCAAGTAATGTATGCTGTGTTGTTGATCTCGTGACTCGACTGACAAACACCAAAATGGTAGTCAAGAGCAGAGGTGGAGAATATGGGAAACATGAAAATGGACTCGGGGACTCGGTCCGAAACCGATTCGGCACATGTCGTTTACTAACCCCTGTTATTTCTTTTTGTTTATGTTAGATGATTCTAAACCAAAACTCGAATGTTTCAAGTATTGTATGCTATGTTTCCTATCTTGTGACTCGACTGTCAAACACCTAAAAGGTAGACAAGAGCAAAGATCCGGTAAAAATAGTAAACAAGAAAACACACTCGGGGACTCGGTTTAAAATGATCCAACATAAACCTGGTCCGGATCACTTAAGCAAAATAGAAATAGTCTCGAAGGAACTTAAATTGTATATTACATCTGCTCCCGGCATACCGGGGATTTAACGTTTTTCATTAAGATAAATCAGGAAGAAGCCTAGGCTGCAGGAGTCTCGGTTGCAGGGATGGACTCGGATGATGGAGGAACCTCGGTTGAGATAGGGTCCTCACTTGCAGGAATGACTTTGGACGGAGAGCTTGAGGGCTTGGCAGATTCGGAAGCATCCGGATCAACTGACGTCTTGGCGGTGATTTGCTCTGTGGCCTTAGCCGAATCAGTGGATGGCGTCTTGGAAGTTTGGATTACAGCTTGTTCGGCAGTGTCAGCCGAATCAGTGGCTGGCATCTTGGAGGTCTTGGCCGAGTCGCAAGCTGCAGGTTGTTCGGCGAAGTCAGCCGAATCACCAGAGTCGGCCTCAGACTCGGCGTAGTCGTCAAGTGAGGCATCATCTGATTCCTCCTCTTCAGATCTTCCCCATCCGAGTAGACGGAGCTTCAGATCAAGATGCTTGGTGTTGCAAATTCGGCCATAAATTGGCAGCTTCCTCGCGGATCTTGATCCGGTCCGGATCTGAAGCCCATGAAGAACCCTCGCGAAGGGAGCGCACTTTGGCAAGATCAATCAGCTCATACCAAGACATGATGAATAGCAAACCTGCGTCAGCACCAGCGCGGGCGGACGAAGATCTCCACTGCTTTAGCCGGGTCTCTGCCTGATCCAGGTCTTTGATTAGCTCGTCCGCAGACTGGGCTTGCCGAACTTCAGGAAACAAGACTTGGTGGGCTTTCAGACTGCATTGAACAGATCAGTGTGGGACCTCTTTAAAGGAGCAATCCGAGCTTTGAGTGCAGTAATGTGGTCTTCAATATCCCACGTCTCTGGCAAGGGAGCCCCAGCAATCTTAGCTCTCTCAGCTCGGGCATCTCTCACAGCTTTGGCGGCTTGAAACCGGATGCTGGTAAACTCTCCTACATATAGATGAGCTAACACTGAGTTAGACGAGAGGAAAAAAATTATGATCGGATAAGAGCAGAAGGGAAGAAGAGATTCGGCAAACTTACGATCCATGTCTTCATTGAGCTAGCAAGATCAGCAAGCCATTTCGCGCTGATCGCCTTGTGAGCAGCCAGATCATCTTTGCCGCTTTAGCTTCGGCTTCAGCGTCTGCAACGTGCGTTTGGATTTTCTTGTCCAATTCAGCCCGCTTCTCAAGCCCGGCTTTGAAAGTGTCTCGCTCCTTCTGGATCGAGTCTTTTCCCTCTGCAGTATCCCGGTCTTTCTTGACCTTCTCCTTCACTTTTCAACCGGTCAAGCTCCCGCAGGAGCCGGTCACTTCTGACTTCTCCTCCGATAAAGCGCGCTTGTGCTCCTGATCTTTCTTTTTCATCTCCTCACTTTGCGCATCAAAGGAAGCTTGGAGGGCCTGGTGCTGCAGGACTAGCTGTTTAAAGATCCGGCTGCGAGCAGTCGTGGTTTCCTGAAAGAAAAGGAGTTAATGGCGTAAAAAGAGTCTCGGGGACTGGCACCCGAGACTAGCAGCATGAAGCCAAAACGAATCTCGGGGACTGGAGGCCCGAGATTAATAAAAAAGAAAGTTGACCGAATCAATTTGAAAAGAGACTCGGGGACTGGGAGTCCCACGATTTTTGTTCAGCTAAGACAAAGTTTATGATCAAGTTTAGAGATTCAAGCCGAATGACTTTCTTACTCGAGGAGTATCAGTCGTTCGACCCGAATCTCGGGGACTGGGGATAGTGTAGATTGATCATGTGAAATAAGTGAGATTCGGCAATGTTACCTCGAAGACCCGGTTAGCTTCAGTGACCGAGGCCTGCACAGAATGTAGAGATTGAAACATCCGGCTAGGCCAGCCGGATGTGGCGACGCTGAGTGGTCGAGCCTTCGGCAAGGTCCGCAGTTCCAAGCTTTAACAAATTGCTCTGCGGAGCCGAGGTTGTCGCCGCTCGGAGTGCGGAGATTCGGCAGAACCTGGCCACTAAGGCGGGCGCGAGTGATCGCCTCAGAGAGCTGATCATGCACCCGAGTCACTGATGGAGCGGCGGAAACCGGTTTGCTAGCGACCATCTGCTTATCCGAGGTTGTTGGAGTTGTGCCAAAGGAAACCTGAGTCGGCTTAGGCAGAGGTGATGCGCTCGAGGTCTTGGCAGGGTCTGACTGCTTAGGTTGGTTCTGCGACGCTTGCTGGGGTGGTTTAGATGCTTCCTGTTTCTGTTTCTGCTGCTTCTCGAGAGGTTGCTGCTGCTGCAGTTTCTTCTTCTTCTGCTGCTCTTGATTCAGAGCCTTGGCGGTAGGGAGAGGATCCGGCTTAGTCAATGTCTTAGCCGAAGTCTTAGCTTTCTCCTTCTCCAACTCCTTCAGAGGACGTGGCCAAGTTGAATCTCGGGTCGAACCCGAGATTTCCTCACTCTCCAGGTCAATAACCGACTCTGGGACGAGATCCGGCGGGGGAGTTTTGGCAGTTGTGGCACGCGCGGGAGAGGTGGCAGCCTTTTTAGGAGACTGGTGCTCCATGGCCGTATCCAGTGGAGGAATGGGAGAAAGGATGGATGAATGGGTTTGTTCGGTGACAAGGACGTCACTGCATAGAGCAAAATAAAACAGTTAACTCGGATAAAGATGACTCGGGTAATAAAAGAAGAAAGCAAATAAAATTGGCATTACCCCTTGGTAGTAGGCATGGCCTTCAGCCGATTCGGTTTGGAGACAGTTTTCTTCATTCTCTTGGCTGGAGGGGCATCTGATCCGGACGCGTCAGGGTGTTTCCGAGATGTCCCTTGAGCATCCGGTTTGGCTGGAACACAAGGTGGTGACCATGAAATCGGAATGGGATCAATAGGATCCAGGATCCAGCAATCATCATCTTCATCCTCGGAAAGGTTGTAAATAGACGGTTGCTTACCCTTGCGGATAGGCTTGGCGCGCGGAATCGGCAAATAATCGTCCGTATCCGCATCCTCTTCGCCTTCGCGCAGCGGGCTGCGGTCCCGTGCCCACACCTTGGTGGAAAGATCTCCATCTTCGGCGATCTGGCGGTCGAACAGCTGCAGTAGAATCAAGGCAAATCCGGATTAGTCCAATGGCATTTTGGTGGAGTATGGGTTAATCCGGGGATGATGAACTAACCTGTGGTGGAAGTGCGTCTCGGTGGAACGGCTCCACGCCCCATTTCCACTTATCCGACATCTCGGTGAAGGCAATAGCGTTTACCCGTCTTGACGGAAGCTCTGGTGAGGTCATGTTTGCTGATCCGGTAGGATCTAGCAGACCGCTCATATGGCAAATCTTGTGCTGACGTTGTTGTAAAGGACTGACACGGCGAGAGACGAAGGCTCGGAGGAGATCGTCCGAGAGCAGGCCCTTCTCCAGAAAATCCTCTAGAGTTTGGTGTACGATTTGAAGCTCCGCAAGAGCGTCAGCCGGATCATATCTGAAGTTCAGTTCGGCGGTGGGGGGCTCGATCCTGAACTCGGGCAAGTTGAGAGCATCATGGCCTTCAACGCTCTTCACGTAGAAGAAGGACCTTTGCCATTTCTTGCAAGTGTCCAGGCCAGTAATCCGGGGAAAGATGGAGCCCGTCCTCGGGGTAATGCTGGACGCACCACAGGCGGTCATCACCTTCGGGTCACTACCCGGGATCGTATGTTTCCGGAGGTGGAAGTACTTCGCCCAGGTTTCGATAGTCGGCCAGAGACCGAGATATCCCTCCATAAAGGAGGTAAAAGCCGACAAGGAGACAAAGGAGTTAGCCGGAAGGTGGTGAGGCTGCAGGCCGAAGAAATCTAGGAATCTCCGGAAGAAGTCACTCGCTGGGAGTCCGAATCCGCGCTCGAAGTGCGCTAGAAATACAACGCGCTCACCCGGTTGGGTGACCGGTTGAGTTCTTCCCCGGTTTTCGGCATATAACTTTAGGTGTTATACGCCGGGTACTCAGCAGCCATTCCAGATCATCGTTTGTAACATCGGAACCCTCCCAACTGCCGGGGGGCAACTTCGGCATATCCGAATCAGTCCTGCAAGAAATCGGAGATAGCCGAGTTAAAAGATGTGGAATCTCAAATCCAGAACGAGTCGGATAATGGTCTAACCGAATCAGCTGTTAAGGGATTCGGTAAAGGATATCCCGGATAAGATTATCGGTTACTACGGAAAAGTGATTCGGCTAGTAACTATAAACACCTTGTCGTGGGCATCTAGGGTTTCGCAAGATCTACCGCAGCAGTAAAATAGAGAAGAAATCCCGAGTAATAATATGGCAGAACTGTTCATGCAGTGGCAAGCCAAACTGGGGCAATCTGGCGCAAAACCTAGAAAGGAGATCTAGGGAATGCACTAAGGCGCGGCAATGAACTCATTTGCTAGTGAATCTAGGGAAAGCAAGCGCAAGTTCATGGCGGAAGATGAACTCGTCGAGGGAATCATGGCAATAGATGAAGAACTCACGGTTGCAGTACGGCGAGGAAGAGGCCCGGCGAAGAAACGGCGGCGCAGGGCGCGGTGCACGGCTCCGGCGAGTTTTCCCCGGTGTGGACGAGGTCTCCGGCGCGGCGAGGTCGCAAGGGCGAGATCGCAGCAGCGTCAATGGCGCGGTTGGAGTTCTCGAAGTGAGAAGTGCGGGGAAGAAGAAGAGGAACCCCGCACCCCTATATATAGCCCCTAGCTGGTAACCGGCGCACTACCGCGCGGTTTTCGGGGCGTGGGCGGATGAAGAGTGCCCTGAAACTCTGCGGTCGATGATGTGGCCGTGTATTTCAAGCACATGGTGGGTCATGGAATTGAAGCGGTGGTGCGGATCAAGTGTGCCGGTCAGCACAGAAACCGAGGAGGCGTGGTCATTTAGTCAAAAACACTCAAGTACCTGACGGATCCGGATAATGTGTTGTCAGTGACATGTCAAATCAGAGACCCGGATTATGAGGCTTAGCGCAGAGATTCCCTGCCAAGTGTCCCAGGAAATCCTGAGACAAGATTGGGTGATATGGAATTCGGTTAAAGGCGTTGGTTTTTAACCTGCTACGGCCCTTCATCCGAGGCTGTAGGACCGCACCAGCTTCGGGGACTACTGTCGGGGGGTTACCCCCGGGTAGGGCAAAGAGGTGGAATGGAAAGTCAATCCGGGTCTCACAAACCGGATCACTCGGACCGGATCATGTTTAAAGACAGGAAGAGACCAAGAGGCATCAGCGAAGTCTAGCCGGATCAGAGGAAGAGACCCGGCTCGACTAGCCGGGTTGCCTGGAAGAGATCCGGCTCAGCTAGCCGAGTTGCCTGGAAGAACCCGGCTTACCAGCATGTCGGATAATGCACAGGGGCCGAGTAATGTCAGTAAGTTCACGGGTCCTGCAGGCCTCCTGCCCGAGGCTCAGAAGACACGGGATTCCTGGGAGCGCAGCAACCTAGGAGCTGACTCGGCCAATTCGGGAAGGAGGATGTGACCTAGACCCGGTGGGCTACGCCTGCCATTGCCTGAAGTGGCAAGATAGGCCTGCTAGGACTTGACAGCCAGGTCAAGCCACGGGATTCCTGGGAGCGCAGCAACCTAGGAGCTGACTCGGCCAATTCAGGAAAGAGGATGTGACCTAGACCCGGTGGGCTACAGCTGCCATTGCCCGAAGGGGCAAGATAGGCCTGCTAGGCCTGACAGTCCGGCCGTAGGATTGACAGGGGGCAGAGGCTTGTCCTTTTCCTCTTGGCAGTGCCATTATCTCATGGAGCCAGGGGCAAAGAAGTAACTCGGCGAGCCTTTATATACAGCACCACCACCTCCTGTGTGAAAGGAGGAAAAACCCGAGAGCTCATTTCCCCCTTGTAGCTTCTTCTTCATCGTGAGCTCTCACCATTGTTGCTTCATACAGCTCGAGGAGCGTACTGTACTTGTCACTATTGAGATATAAAGAGAGTAGGCTAGTGCTGCAGTAGGGGTGTTACCTCCGCAAGAGGGCCCCGAAGCAGGGTAAATCGTGGTGTGCTTTGTGTTCTTGCTTTCTTGGTTTCTTGTTCATGTTCTTGCGGTTTCTTGTGTGTTCTTGCTTGTGCACATCTTGAGTGCATAAACCCTCCCCGGTTCCCCCAACGCACTTTCGGCCCCATCTTAGCCATACCTATGGCATCTGCCGTGATCCCACCACGACAATGGCTACTTTAGTATTTTAATGCAATCCTCAATTCTTATCTCGAGGTCCATCTATCTCCATGAAAGTATCTCGAGGTCCATCTATCTCCATGAAAGAAGGTTTTCATTTTGGCCATGAAGATGATGTCTCAAAATCTCCCTTTGGATGAAAATTCTGGACTTAATTTTTTCACAAGGAACAGTTTTGTATTTATTGATGCCCACTGTGTTGATCACAGCTGAGGATGCAGTTTTCATCTAGTTCACTGGTTGGTTACCCTAGTTCTTCTAAGCTGAAAATCTCTGTTCTTCCTGGAGTAGCCCTGTTTAGATTTTACTATTCTGAAAGACTGAAAGGGATTCATGATCTACTAGTTTGTATCAGTTTTTCCATTATTTTTCATGTGTATTTCTGAACGGCCTAGTGGTCGATTCTTTGGCCTTTGAGTTTTAGGCATAACTGATCTCAAAACTGAAAATAAAATAGTACAATTTATGTATGAATGAAGCTATATTGTTAATTTGTTTGTTATATCATGATTTAAGCCCAGAAAAATGGTTAGAGTATTTACCCTAGGTTTAGCGTGGTATCCAATCTTCCTAGATTGATCTCAGGTGTACATTTACAGGCTTTGGTTTTTATTTGTACAAACAGAGTTAGGCAGTAACAGTCTGCAGGTTCAGAGCGATTGGTTACATGGCAAGATAGCATCTGGGTTGTCTGTCAATTATTACTGCTAATTAAAATATCTGCTGGTGAGCGTCTTCATGTTAGTGGACTCTTCACCAGTATCAATGGATAGCGCATCAAGTTTTATTTGTTGTCAAACAGTTTTCCGTTGCGACAGATACTTTTGTCATTTAGATTAACATCTCACTAGTCATCAACCCGTGCATCTGCACGGGCTAGATTAACCTCAAATAGCATACAAATTGTATTCCTGTTAGATTTTATTACCTCGATCAGGTATATGATTTAACTTGTTTTTCCACGGTCGAATTTAAGTGCATATTTTTCCTTTTATTTTGTATATAAGCAATAAGTTCTATTAGTGTTCAATTTTGTATTTCTTTTTTAGATTCTTATTGGGACTACATAAAATGCTGCAACTTTTGGCGATGATTTTTCTATCTGAATCAACTTAATTGCATTTTTTACCGTGCATACGCGCTACACATACATTCATGTGAGATCCAAAATGCATAATTGCAGTTCTACTATTATTGATTCATCATAATGTGCAGTATCAGAAGCCCATTAAAATGGTTGACGGAGGTACCCTTGATAAAGTGAACTTAGCTTTTGAAAGAAAACATAGATTGCTTGAGGCTATATGTAATACCTTTCCTCGTGAAATATTATTTATTAGATTATAGGGAAAATAGTGGAGTGTGTTTTGAGAGATGATTGTATCACCATGTAATAGTTTCCTTGGATTCCAAGTAGGAAAAATGTATTTCCCAATTAGGTTAAGATTAGAGGGTGGACTACAACTGAGAAGCTCCAAATATTTTATAACATCAATTTGTTTTTATTAAATTTCTCAAAGTTTTCTAAATGACAGAACACATAAGCGAATGGGTATCTTTAGAAATTCCTTACTGTAGATGCAAGCAGAACATAATCCAAATACATAGGTTGGAATTTAATCCATTTGCTTCATTCGGCAAATTTGTAGATACTTTTGAATAATACGGACCATGCATGAGACATATTACTTCGTCAATACCATGATGTTATATGGTTAGGAAAGTTCGTTTAAAAAATTAACGGTGAGCTTTACTCACCTGCTTCTCTGGAGCGTGCGCCACCTTGACCTTGCATGAACCATGCACTGTGGGCACTCCAACCCCTTTGTTTCAAGCCAATCCCTTTTCTATGATGGACAATTTACATAGAAGTGGGATTTTTGGAGGTCCTATATCTCTCAAACCAAATGAAAGTCATGCCTGGAAACAATTCAGGCACATCAACAGAAGAACTGGTTTTTCCATGGAAGATGTACAATTACATGCGCAAACCACAATCAAACAATTTTAGCTATAAATGGAAATATGACATGCAGAGAGTTCGAAGAGAAACTCGTTTATATTCAGATCTGGGGTTTCCATATAGAATATGTTACAGAATGTTATTTCAACAGTTTAGTGGAATTTATATATTTTCTCGAATTATTATCCTATCATATTAAGAATATCTTACCAAGGTGGAAAGACAAAGTAACATTGGTACTTGAGCAATTGATATATCCGTGACGTACATCTTACAGTCAGTTGACATGTCCAAGAGTTATCTTCATTTTGCGGCATGCATCTATATATGTTCTTCTTATCTTATTTATTAAATTTTATAATTATACATATCATCATGTCATAGATACTCTATTTACATGAAACTATGGTAATTTGGAAAAAAATGAACATAATGCTATAAGGGAAACTCATATTTCCCTTGCACTAATAACCTCTCTGTTAGTAAACAGTTTAATTGTTCCGAAGACTACCCACAAAAAGGGTATTTATCAATTGAACATCAGGGAACAACAATTAGTTTTATACTACGCACTGTATAGTACACTTGATTATAATAATAGTAGTACCTTGCTTCAACCTAGGCTCATGGTTTCCGCAGTAATGCTACTGCAACTTATGGCAGAACCCTTTGTATGGGGGCGTGGCGCTGAAAATTTGGAATCGAACACATGTATATTTAGCGGACTACAGAGTTGTAGGAGTGAACTTGAAAAATGAAAATATATAAGAGTATTATGACAGAAAAACAAACATTCTTCAGACAACATCTCTGTTATCATCCTTGGGATTACAAATTAATCTGAGTTAGAGTAATCATATATACCCAATACACTACAAATTTTATCACACATGCACTTGAGAATAAAATATCACGGTCAAAGACGTTACTAATTTAACTGAAGCTCCAAAAGAAAATTTCAGAGCAACAAAAAGGATTATTTACTCGGCTATGAAAAAAGGATTATAATTAAATTCAAATAAGACATCAAGACTATTCAAACTTCTAGACATATATTATTAAGTAGGGATTAATAGAATCCCCCTCTAAGCATTTAACTTTAGAAGACCTTCCGATTTTTGTTTGCTCTTTGCTCATAATGCATGCACACATGGTCAGAACTTGAGCAATGACGAAAACACCACTATCCGGAGTGAATGATCCGTGAAACCAAGATGGAGATACTCACGTACATGTCCAAGCTGAAACCAATGGCAGCAGTCTTTTATTTGTTTGGAACGCACCAATCTAGCTAGCTTCTGCCGATAACATTGCTTGCAAGGAGATGGAACTAAAACTGAAGATTAGATGAGAAGCACCAGAGCATGCATGCGGAGAAGTACTGACTACTAATTAATGTGAAAATAAACAGATTTGGATTATGTTTAACTTACCGTCCCAAGTCTCTCTGAAGCACCACCGAGGCATCGATCTGTTTTTTATTCCTTCAAGGAGACGCATAATCGATCATGGAGAGACCTTCATAGAGTACAACTGATGGATCGGCAAGAGATATTAAGTTACCAGCATCCATCGGTTGAACCTGTGATGAGTAAGATTTTTGCTTTCAGCGTGGACACACACACGATCATCGGCGGCGCGCGGCGGCTGTTAAGAAGAGAACGTATTAGAGCGAGGTATTCTTTTTTCTTGGCAGCTTGCGTGTAGCCCTGAATAGCCTTTTTTTTTTGGCAGCTTGCACGCGGACGGGAAAACTTTACCGAATCGGTACGGCACTTCATCCAAAGGCTCCTAATACATCTGTGGTATATCGAACGGATATTTTTTCTTTACCGTGAGAGTTAACGTGAGAGCTCTTACGGTGCTTCCAATTAGTAAATATAAGATAGTTTCATAGGACTTCAATGTTGTATACTTTTTCTTCTTTCGGAACTGAATTATATTTTGCTTACCTTCTTTCACATGAAAGTACTAACTATCTACCGAACATTTCACTCTCAGTTTTGTCTGTTTGACAACTAAAATGGTATTTTCTCCTAATCAGCCTGCCAGCTAATACGTCATATTTTCCTGTATTTTGCAAAGGTGTTGGCATACCAAAATATATGATTACTCATGGATGGGTAAGGACACACATCTAATTGTTCTCTTTTGTGCAGTACTAACACTTAATTATTTTGTGCGTGTCCTCAACTGCATCCATCTATGATTATTTTATATCTTCTCATAAACCTTCTGCAACCTCTTGCAGTCCTGGTAAATCTAGAAATCTGGTTTTTCTGCTATGTAACAGTCCAGGAGCTTCGATCCATCCATGGTATGTAGTTTGAACAGAAATCTTTTGTATTATTTAATTTTTTCTGAATTGAGTTATATTTTCTTTACCTTTTCTCCCATACGAAATTTTTACTGAACATTTTAATCTCAGGTTTGCCGTTAGAAAACTATAATGGTTACATCCTCTTAATCAGCATGCTAGTTCTTATGTCGTACCTACCCTGTCTCCGATGTATTTTGCAACAATGAGGTATATAGCCAAATACTTTTTGACCTGGTGTTGGCATACGAAATTACATGATTGCATTTATCCATGAGAATGTACATTTGTCATAAACCTTCTGCAATTTCTTGTAGGCCTGGTAAAACTTCAGACATGCGACTGAGGACAAAATTGACAAAGCAAATGCCGATGCAAAGATGCCTTTTGTGGTAAGTAACTGTTCAGGACCTTCAACCAATCCATCTCCACGTTGGCTGGCTGACAAACTGGAGCTATGCATGACTGATCAGACGCACTTGACCTTGGCGAACCTGGTCACCACCGCCGCTGACGACAGTGGCAGCTCCAGCGGGCAGGTGGCCTCCAGCCTGTGCACGCGGCGGTGTGGCGGTACCTGACATCACCGGCAAGCTTGAGCTCCAGCCGGAACATGCCCCCCGCTGCGCTCTCCTTCACGAACTCAGCCAGCCCGGCGCTCCCCAGCTGCGTGGTCTCGCCCGCCACCGCTACGTGGTACGGCTCCATCTTCCCTGGCCTGATACCACGCGAACTCTCCTGCAACAGCCGGACACGGGCGAAAGACTCGCCGTCGAACAGCAGCTCGGCGTCGAGCGCGCCGGGCTTGGCACGCATAGCCCAGTTGCCTCGGTTATGCATGGTGACGACCAGGGAGATGTCGTAGGCGAGGGTCGTGCCAATGCCATTAGGCCCTGCGAGGGCGAGGCGGGCAAGGGAGGCGTCCTCGACCGTAAAGTGGACGGGGTGGACGACTAAGGCCGTGATGGTGAGGATGAGCGCCACTGCGGCGAGGAGGATCAGGATACTGCAGCAGCAGCGGCGGTTGTGGCAGGTGGCATTGCTACCGTGGCCAGATGAGGATCCTCCGTAGCAGCAGTCTCCGTCGGCGCAGCCGTCGTCGTCACAGCAGCACAGACAGAGGCACTCTCCGCAGTCGACGTCGCCGCAGTCAAGGTCGCAATCGTCGCTCATCCTGTGTGCTTCCTGGTTGTTACCCTCGATCCTGACGAGCCGAGCGCTGAAAGCTAGCGTTATCACACTGCCCAAGGCGGCCAGCAGGCCCCACTTGCCAGCATCAACCTCTAGTTAACAATGCCGATCCAGCTGCACCGCTTTGCAAACAGGTCGACTAATTAACCATTGCCTCCTTGATTGTCACTACTAGCCAGGTTACTCTTACAGTAATCTCTTGTTCCCCTGCTATATATAGGCGTCTAGCCTGCAATTAAGAATTACTGCTACTGATTAGAAACAGTGTTGTGTATATATACTACCTCCGATTCATATTAGTGGGCACAACTTTGTCTAGATACACATGTATTTAGTCTAAATACTTAACTAGATACATATGAATTTAGACAAAACTATATCCACTAATATGGATCGGAGGGAGTATATAATTCGATCGAGCGGCGCAAGCACATGATAATCACTGTGTCGCCGCATATGTGACAAGGTCCCACGCGTTTTGCTTTGCGCATCGCGGCAAAATAGTGGGGTGCCATGGGTAGTGCAACAAGCGATTGCATGTATATAGTGCTAAGGCAGAGCACATATATATAAGAGTCGGACTCCAATTAAGTTTCCATGTACGTAGTAGATACGCGCGGACCAACGATCTAACTCCGAGTCGGACTGGGTAGCACTTTCCATCAGTAGCGGAAGCAAAGATCCAACTCGGATTACATGCATCAAGATTTTGTATGCCTCTCTCTTTTCAAAAAAAAAAAATTTGTATGCCTCGAACTATAGGGTATATAGTCATTTGGTATTACCAGGGGCGGATACGGGGTGCTAGCAGGGGTCAGACCCCCCCTCCCCCCCAACCGATCGCCGGGCAGCGCTAGGCGTCCCTCGGGGGATCTGGGGGAAAATTCCCCGGGTCCCCTGCACGACACGTGTCCTTCTCGCTGACCCCAAATCCCACCAAATCCCGACTGAAGCAAAAACGGTTCGAACGTAATAAGAAGTTTGTGCTATTGCAGCAAAAATCCAATTTTAACCAAAAATCCCCCGCAAATGGTTCATTGAAGCAAAAACGGTTCGCGCATAATAAGAATTTTGTGCTATTGTAGCAAAATGTCCAATTTTCACCAAAAATCTCGTAAATGTTTCTACGAAGCAAAAACGGTTGTTTGTAACAAGAATTTTTTACTATTGTAGCAAAAGTCTAATTTTCTCTCAAATCTCACAAAATTCTTCTACGGAGCAAAAAGTTCCATTCGTAGCAAATTTTTTGTGTTGCTCGTAGCAAATGATTCTATGGAGAAAAAAGTTATATTTGTAGCATCGCCAGCTCGCACTATGTTAGATGCTTTTAGGGAGCAAACCACGCGGCGTCGGTAACATCGCGCCCGCACCTGGTGGCTCTAAGTTGACGAGGGAATATCTCCCCGGCAACAGTGCCAGAAACAATGCTTGTACGTCACACGTCAGTTGGGAACCCCAAGAGGAAGGTATGATGAGTGCAGCAGCAAGTTTTCCCTCAGTATGAAACCAAGGTTTAATCGAACCAGTAGGAAAACGAGGTTGCTTCGAACGTGTTGGTGAAGGAGTGTAGTGCGGCGCAACACCAGGGATTCCGGTGCCAACGTGGAACCTGCACAACACAATCAAATTACTTTGCCCCAACTTAACAGTGAGGTTGTCAATCTCACCGGCTTGCGGAAAACAAAGGGTTAAACGTATCGAATGGAAAATGATGTTTGTTTGCATAAAACAGTAGAGAACAATGATTGCAGTAGATTGTATTTCAGATGTAAAAGAATGGACCGGGGTCCACAGTTCACTAGGGTGTCTCTCCAATAAGATAACTAACATGCTGGGTAAACAAATTACAGCTGGGCAATTGACAATTGATAAGTGCATATAACATGCATGTGTGAGCTGTGGTGTCTACTATGAGATTCATTTGGGCATTACGACAAAGTACATAGACCGCTATCCAGCATGCATCAATGACTAAATAGTCCACTTTCCGGTTAACATCCGTACCCCTTCCAGTATTAAGTTGCAAGCAACAGACAATTGCATTAAGTAATGTGCGTAATGTAAACAATACATTCATCCTTGAATAAAGCATTGCTGTTTTACCCCTAGTGGCAACAACACATCTACAACCTTAGAATTTGCTGTCACTATCCCAGATTAAATAGAGGTTGAACCTAACTATCATGCATAAATACCCCCTCTTGGAGTCACAAGTATTCACTTGGCCAAGGCTTCAACAAGTAACGGAGAGCATGCAAGATCACAAATGACATAGACATGATAATATAATATTCAGCTCCACATAGGTATCAATATAAGTCAGATCCCAGCAAACACAACATGTAGCATTATAATAAGATGATCTTGATCATGATAGGCAGCTCACAAGATCTAAACATGATGGCACAAGTGGAGAAGACAACCATCTAGCTACTGCTATGGACCATAGTCCAAGGATGAACTACTCACGCATCACTCCGGAGGCGGGCATAGCGATGTAGAGCCCTCCGGTGATGATTCCCCTCTCCGGCAGGGTGCCGGGAAGAGCTTCAGAAACCCCCCGAGTTAGGGTTAACGACGGCGGCGGCAGCGAATATGTTCTGGATGAAAGGCTCGGTGTTTAGGGTTTTCACGCCTCGGGGAATAAATAGGCGAAGGGGCGATGTCGGCGGACCCCCGAGGGGCCCAAACCACAGGCAGGCGCGGCTGGGCGCACTGCCGCGTCGCCAGGTGGTTTGGCCACCTCGTGGCTCTCCTTCGTCTCTCCTTCGGACTCCGTGTACGTGCTGGAAAAATAGGGACTTGGCCTTTTGTTTCGTGCAATTCCGAGAATATTTCCAGAAGTAACTTTCTGAAACCAAAAACAGCAGAAAACAGGGAACTGGCACTGTGGCATCTTGTTAATAGGTTAGTCCCAGAAAATGCATAAAAGTGATATGAAGTGTATATAAAACATGTAGCAAATGGTATAATATAAGCATGGAACAGCAGAAATTATGGATACGTTGGAGACGTATCAGCACCTGGTAGCATCGTCGGTAGCAATGGCATGCGTCGTCGGTAGCAACATCGTCCACACCTGGTAGCATCGCCGACTCGTCGATAGCAATGACATGCGCCGTCAGTAGCGTCCGCTCGTTGCATTACCGGATACCGTCGGTAGTATCGTCAGTTTGAGAGTAGCAAATTTTGTGCTATTGTAGCAAAACTTCGCAAATTTTGTGCTATTGTAGCAAAACAATAGCGGAATGAAAAACGTCGCCGTAGACTCTCGTCGGAGACATTGTAGCCAAAAATTTGTACTGTTGTAGCAAAACTATAACGGTTGTAGCAAAAATAATTATGCTATTGTAAAAAATCGACTTTGCTAACGACATCACCGGACACTTTCGGACGAGATCTCATAGCAAAAATATTTATATTATTGCAGAAAAAAAAACATTTGTAGCAACAATTTCACACAATCTTGATCAATATATTGCAAGGCTCATGTCATGAATGAAGTGACTCAAAGCAATGATCTATAGTTTGCTAACAAATAGATAAAGAGTAAACAATGAATCATATAAGCAAAAACTTTTCATGAATAGTACTTTCAAGACAAGCATCAAAAAGTTTTGCATAAGAGGTAACTCATAAAGCAATAGATTCAAAGTAAAAGGCATTGAAGCAACACAAAGGATGATTAAGTTTCAGCAATTGCTTTCAACTTGTAACATGTATATCTCATGGATAGTTGTCAACATAAAGCAATATAACAAGTGCAATAAGTAAACATGTAAGAATCAATGCACACAAAGTTGACACAAGTGTTTGCTTCTAAGATAGAAAGGAGTAGGTAAACTGACTCAACATAAAGTAAAAGATAGGCCCTTCGCAGAGGGAAGCAGGGATTAAATCATGTGCTAGAGCTTTTTAAGTTTTCGAAAGCATATAGAGAGCACAAAATAAGTATTTGAGAGGTGTTTGTTGTTGTCAACGAATGGTAGTGGGCACTCTAACCCCCTTGTCAACCAGACTTTCAAAGAGCGGCTCCCATGAAGGACGTTATCTCTACCAGCAAGGTAGATCATCCCTCTTCTCTTTTGTTTACACATGTATTTTAGTTTCTTTATAGATGACACTCCTCCCAACCTTTTGCTTACACAAGCCATGGCTAACCGAATCCTCGGGTGCCTTCCAACATTCACATACCATGGAGGAGTGTCTATTGCAAATTAAGTTGCTTACTGATAAATCAGGGCAAAACATGTGAAGAGAATTATTAATGAAAGTTGTAATTAATTGGGGCTGGGCACCCCGTTGCCAGCTCTTTTTGCAAATTATTGGATAAGCGGATGTATATGCCACTAGTCCATTGGTGAAAGTCTGTCAGAAGTAAATGACAAGATTGAAAGATAAAACACCACATACTTCCTCATGAGCTATAAAACATTGACACAAATAAGGAGTAATAAAGTTTTGAATAGTTTAAAGGTAGCACATGAAATATTTACTTGGAATGGCAGGAAATACCACATAGTAGGTAGGTATGGTGGACACAAATGGCATGGGTTTTGGCTCAAGTTTTGGATGCACGAGAAGCATTCCCTCTCAGTACAGAGTTTAGGCTAGCAAGGTTGTTTGAAGCAAACACAAGTATAAACCGGTACAGCAAGAATCACATAAAAACATATTGCAAGTATTATAAGACTCTACACTGTCTTCCTTGTTGCTCAAACATTTTACCAGAAAATATCTAGACCTTAGAGAGAACAAATATGCATCCCAAGTCTCAACAAGCTCTACGGTAGTTCTCCACTACTAGGCTTTAACTACATGATGCAAGAGCTTAAACATGATCTACTTGAGAGCTCAAAACAATTGCAAAGCATCAAATCGAAACAAGACAATGATCTACAAGAATGCATATGTCTTTTCCAATACCAACTACTACATGTAGCATTTTCTTTCTTCCAAACAAACACCAATCAATTTATTTAAACATAAACTCTCCAAATGATAATATAATGCAGCAAGAGAGTATTTATAAACAAGTGCTAACAGCTCGAAGAGATGCATGAAAAACAGGAGCTAAAAGCACTGCAGTAGCTAGTTAAGAATACTCAACAAATATAAGTGAAGAACATGAGTATTCACATGAAAAAGCGGAGCGTGTCTCTCTCCCACACAAGGATTGCTAGGATCCGAATTTATTCAAACAAAAACAAAAATAAAAACACACAGACGCTCCAAGTAAAGCGCATAAGATGTGAAAGAATTAAAATATAGTTTCACTAGAGATGACCTGATAAGTTTGTTGATGAAGAAGGGGATGCCTTGGGCATCCCCAAGCTTAGACGCTTGAGTCTCTCTGAATATGGTTGGGATGAACCACGGGGGCATCCCCAAGCTTAGGCTTTTCACTCTTCTTGATCACATAATATCACCCTTCTCGCTTGATCCTTGAAAACTTCCTTCACACCAAACTCAAGACAGTTCTCATTAGAGGGTTAGTGCATAATCAAAAATTCTCATATTCTGTAATGATACAATCAATCCCAAAGCTTCTGGACATTAGCTACAGCCACCAATGCTTTGTGGAGCAAAGAAATCCACACAAACACAGTAAAAGAGCGAATGCAAAACAAAAGGCAGAATCTGTCAAAAACAGAACAGTCTGGAATGACGAATTTTTTCGAGGCACTTAAGTTGCTCAGATGGATCTGGCCTAAAATAATGAAAGTTGCGTACATATCTCAGGAATATGCGTGATTTTTTCAGAATTTTTTGAATTTTCTACAGGGAGATAAGCTCAAATCCGTGACAGCTAAAAATCTGTCACTGCGCAGAAATCCAAATCTTGCATCAACTTTCAATATAGAACTTTACTTGGCACAACATTGCGATAAAATAAAGATACAAAGGAGTTGCTACAGAAGTAACAAAACTCCTTGACTCAAAGAAAACAAAAATAACAGCAAATAAAAACGATGGGTTGTCTCCCATAAGCGCTTTTCTTTAACGCCTTTCAGCTAGGCGCAGAAAGTGAAAATCAAGTGTTGTCAAGAGAAGAAGCATCAACATCATAACTTGCTCTAACAATAGAGTCAAAAGGTAACTTCATTCTCTTCCTAGGGAAGTGTTCCATACCTTTCTTGAGAGGAAATTGGTACCTTATATTACCTTCTTTCATATCAATGATGGCACCAACAGTTCGAAGAAAAGGTCTTCCCAAAACAATAGGACAAGATGCATTGCATTCAATATCCATAACAATAAAATCAACGGGACAAGGTTATTGTTTACTGTAATAAAAACATCATTAACTCGCCCCAAAGGTTTCTTCATAGCATTATCAGCGAGAAAAACATCCAAATAACAATGTTCCAAAGGTGGCAAATCAAGAATATCATAAAGCTTCTTGGGCAAAACCGAAATACTTGCACCAAGATCACACAAGGCATTGCAATCAAAATCATTCACCTTTACCTTAATGATGGGTTCCCAACCATCTTCTAATTTCCTAGGAATAGAAGCTTTAAGTTTCAACTTCTCCTCCCTAGCTTGCAAAAGAGCATTTGTAATATGCTTTGTAAAAGCCAAATTAATAGTGCTAGCATTGGGACTTCTAGCTAATTTTTGCAAGAACATAATAACTTCAGAGATGTTACAATCATCAAAATCAAAATCATTATTGTCAATGGTGGTGGAACCATTGTCTCCAATAGTTTGAAAAATTTCAGCACTTTTATCAGAAAAAGTTTCAGCAGTTTTAGGCAATTTCAAACGCTTTGCAGAAGTAGTAGAGACATTACCAACACCAATAACATTACCATCAATAGTAGGAGGCTTACTAGCATGTGAAACATTAGCATTACTAGTGGTGGTGATAGTACAAACTCTAACTATACTATTCTCTTTTTCAAGTTCTTCCTCTTTTTCCCACCTAGCATGCAATTCAGCCAACATCCTAATATTATTATCAATTCGAACTTGGATGGCATTTGCTGTAGCAAATGACTTAATATCTTTAACTTCATTAGGCATAACTTTCAGTTTTAGAATTTCAACATCATGAGCAAGACTATCAACTTTAGAAGCAAGATCATCAATTTTTTCAAACTTTTCCTCAACAGTTTTATTGAAAGCTTTTTGTGTGCTAATAAATTCTTTAAGCATAGCTTCAAGATCAGAGGACACACTTCTATTGTTGCTGTAGGAATTACCATAACCATTTGAAGGATAAGGCTTATAGTTGTTGCTACCAAAATTATTCCTATAAGCATTGTTGTTGAAGTTGTTGTTTTTAATGAAGTTTACATCAACATGCTCTTCTTGAGCAACCAATGAAGCTAAAGGAACATTATTAGGATCAACATGAGATCTACCATTCACAAGCATAGACATAATAGCATCAATCTTATCACTCAAAGAGGAGGTTTCTTCAACAGAATTTACCTTCTTACCTTGAGGAGCTCTTTCGGTGTGCCATTCGGAATAGTTGATCATCATATCATCAAGTAGCTTTGTTGCTGCACCTAAAGTGATGGACATAAAGGTTCCTCCAGAGGCTGAATCCAATAAGTTCCTTGAGGAAAAATTTAATCCTGCATAAAAGGTTTGGATGATCATCCAAGTAGTCAGTCCATGAGTGGGACAATTCTTCACCAAAGATTTCATTCTTTCCCAAGCTTGAGCAACATGTTCATTATCAAGTTGTTTAAAATTCATAATGCTACTTCTCAAGGATATAATCTTAGCAGGAGGATAATATTTCCCTATGAAAGCATCTTTGCATTTTGTCCAAGAATTAATACTATTTCTAGGCAAAGAAAGCAACCATTCTTTAGCTCTTCCTCTCAAGGAGAAAGGAAAAAGTTTCAGTTTTATAATATCCCCATCCATATCCTTATACTTTTGCATTTCACAAAGTTCAACAAAGTTATTAAGATGGGCAGCAGCATCATCAGTACTAACACCAGAAAATTGCTCTTTCATAACAAGATTTAATAGAGCAGGTTTAATTTCATAAAATTCTGCTGTAGAAGCAGGTGGAGCAATAGGAGTGCATATGAAATCATTGTTGTTTGTGCTAGTGAAGTCACACAACTTAGTGTTCTCAGGAGTACTCATTTTGAAAAACAAAATCAAACTGAATTAAACAAGTAACTAATTTTTTTGTGTTTTTGATAAAGAGAGCAAACAAGACTAAATAAAAATAAACTAAGCAAGACAAATAACAAAGTAAAGAGATTGGGTGTGAGAGACTCCCCTTGCAGAAGCAATTCGGTTTTCCCCGGCAACGGCGCCAGAAAACGTGTTGGTGGCTCTAAGTTGACGAGGGAATATCTCCCCGGCAACAGTGCCAGAAACAATGCTTGTACGTCACACGTCAGTTGGGAACCCCAAGAGGAAGGTATGATGAGTGCAGCAGCAAGTTTTCCCTCAGTATGAAACCAAGGTTTAATCGAACCAGTAGGAAAACGAGGTTTGCTTCGAAGGTGTTGGTGAAGGAGTGTAGTGCGGCGCAACACCAGGGATTCCGGTGCCAACGTGGAACCTGCACAACACAATCAAATTACTTTGCCCCAACTTAACAGTGAGGTTGTCAATCTCACCGGCTTGCTGAAAACAAAGGGTTAAACGTATCGAATGGAAAATGATGTTTGTTTGCATAAAACAGTAGAGAACAATGATTGCAGTAGATTGTATTTCAGATGTAAAAGAATGGACCGGGGTCCACAGTTCACTAGTGGTGTCTCTCCAATAAGATAACTAACATGCTGGGTAAACAAATTACAGCTGGGCAATTGACAATTGATAAGTGCATATAACATGCATGTGTGAGCTGTGGTGTCTACTATGAGATTCATTTGGGCATTACGACAAAGTACATAGACCGCTATCCAGCATGCATCTATGCCTAAATAGTCCACTTTCCGGTTAACATCCGTACCCCTTCCAGTATTAAGTTGCAAGCAACAGACAATTGCATTAAGTAATGTGCGTAATGTAAACAATACATTCATCCTTGAATAAAGCATTGCTGTTTTACCCCTAGTGGCAACAACACATCTACAACCTTAGAACTTGCTGTCACTATCCCAGGTTAAATAGAGGTTGAACCCAACTATCATGCATAAATACCCCCTCTTGGAGTACAAGTATTCACTTGGCCAAGGCTTCAACAAGTAACGGAG
The DNA here is from genome assembly GCA_947311845.1 of Poa pratensis. Classification (NCBI taxonomy): domain Eukaryota; kingdom Viridiplantae; phylum Streptophyta; class Magnoliopsida; order Poales; family Poaceae; genus Poa; species Poa pratensis. The sequence continues at coordinate 39,379,592 of CAMZMU010000083.1, read as the reverse complement.
AGCATGCAAGATCACAAATGACATAGACATGATAATATAATATTCAGCTCCACATAGGTATCAATATAAGTCAGATCCCAGCAAACACAACATGTAGCATTACAATAAGATGATCTTGATCATGATAGGCAGCTCACAAGATCTAAACATGATGGCACAAGTGGAGAAGACAACCATCTAGCTACTGCTATGGACCCATAGTCCAAGGATGAACTACTCACGCATCACTCCGGAGGCGGGCATGGCGATGTAGAGCCCTCCGGTGATGATTCCCCTCTCCGGCAGGGTGCCGGGAAGAGCTTCAGAACCCCCCGAGTTAGGGTTGACGACGGCGGCGGCAGCGAATATGTTCTGGATGAAAGGCTCGGTGTTTTAGGGTTTTCACGCTCGGGGAATAAATAGGCGAAGGGGCGATGTCGGCGGACCCCCGAGGGGCCCAAACCACAGGCAGGCGCGGCTGGGCCCACTGCCGCGCCGCCAGGTGGTTTGGCCACCTCGTGGCTCTCCTTCGTCTCTCCTTCGGACTCCGTGTACGTGCTGGAAAAATAGGGACTTGGCCTTTTGTTTCGTGCAATTCCGAGAATATTTCCAGAAGTAACTTTCTGAAACCAAAAACAGCAGAAAACAGGGAACTGGCACTGTGGCATCTTGTTAATAGGTTAGTCCCAGAAAATGCATAAAAGTGATATGAAGTGTATATAAAACATGTAGCAAATGGTATAATATAAGCATGGAACAGCAGAAATTATGGATACGTTGGAGACGTATCAGCACCTGGTAGCATCGTCGGTAGCAATGGCATGCGTCGTCGGTAGCAACGTCGTCCACACCTGGTAGCATCGCCGACTCGTCGATAGCAATGACATGCGCCGTCAGTAGCGTCCGCTCGTTGCATTACCGGATACCATCGGTAGTATCGTCAGTTCGAGAGTAGCAAATTTTGTGCTATTGTAGCAAAACTTCGCAAATTTTGTGCTATTGTAGCAAAACAATAGCGGAATGAAAAACGTCGCCGTAGACTCTCGTCGGAGACATTGTAGCCAAAAATTTGTACTGTTGTAGCAAAACTATAACGGTTGTAGCAAAAAAAATTATGCTATTGTAAAAAATCGACTTTGCTAACGACATCACCGGACACTTTCGGACGAGATCTCATAGCAAAAATATTTATATTATTGCAGAAAAAAAAACATTTGTAGCAACAATTTCATTCCGCTGTAAAAAGACGAAGACGACGGCCGAGTCGTGCACGATGGCCGTGGCGGCATGGTCCTGCGTGGAGAAGATGTTGCAGGAGCACCAGCACACCTTGGCGCCGAGCGCGGTCAGGGTCTCGATGAGGACGGCCGTTTGGATGGTCTCCGTGTGGCATGCCATGAGCCCCGCCATCTCGTCCTCCGCGAGCTCCAGGCGGCCGAAGTCCGCTTACAGCGCGGTTGGACGAGGTCTTCTCGACGGAGAGCGCCATGGGAAATGGCGGCGGCGGCGCCGGCGCGGGACCTCGCAGCGAGGCCTCGTCCAGGGCGGCGGCGGGGCGGGCCTCGGCCATGGCGGCGCCGACGCGGGACCTCGCAGCGGGGCCTCGTCCAGGGCGGCGGCGGGGCGGGCCTCAGCCATGGCGGCCATGGCAGCGGCGGGGCTGGCCTCGGCCATGGCGGTGGCGCGCAGGAGGTCGGGGATGGACGAGCAGGAGCCGGGGCGGGAGGTCGTGGAGGGGCGGCGCCGGCACAGGAGGTCGGGGATGGGTGGCGGTGGTGAGCGACGGGAGAGGATTTGGGGAAAAAGCTGGAAGAAACGAGGGAGGAGATAAGGTAGGTCCACAGACACGTTCAAGCAGCGGAGGCGGAGGATGGAAGCGAGCGATCCCCCGGGGAACAGAAGGCTTTTCCCCGATCGCCCCCCTCATAAAAATATAACATGTTTCAAGTACTGGAATGTGTACACGTAATTACATTTTTGTTTTTGAGAACACTTCCTACTGCTACTCTATGAAGGAACGGTGATGATTGCAGGAAAGTTGAACCCATCCGGTGGGTTCTGAAACCATACGTAGTGGCCTGCCGGCATTGTAGTGGCAGCACGCGCCAGCGTATGAGGCTCCGAGTTCGCGCCTCGGCCTTCATGGCGGAAAGCAATGCCGCCTCGGGTAGTCGCTCCGATAGATATCTCCCGTAGGATACTGCTGAACAGGCCTAAATTCTTCTCCTTGAGACCTTCGATTACCTCCTTGCAGTCTGATGCGATCATGATATCTCCCACTTGCAAGTCTGCTGCCAGCGAGAGGGCTTCGCGGCAAGCCATTGCTTCTAGACACCCTGGATGTGTGATGCCATCGTACACCACAGCCGATGCTCCGAGGTAAACTCCCTCCGCTGTCCGACAAACGGCTCCCACAGCTCCTTTGTTCGCCGTCTTAGCAACATCACCATCAACATTGATCTTGCGGTGCCCCACCGGTGGTGGTATCCATTTTGGCATCACGGTTGTAGGACGAACGCCCCCCCCCCCCCCCGCAGTGCATTCTCCTGCGATTGCGCACACCCGAGGTCGTGGATAAAACTCTCGACGAACAGCGATGTCGCCCTCGGACTCTGAAAAATCTCTTCATGTATCACCTTCCTCCTAGCATGCCAGATTGCCCATAAAGTTGCAAGCATCTTTGTCAGGTCATCCTCCTGCATGGTCTCCATCATAGAGAACAGCCACTGCCTCGCCGAAGGTTCAGACGATTATATGCTCCACAATCGCTGGGTCGGTGATGGCCCAAACACACCTCGACATCGTGCAGTCCAGCAAGGAGTGTCGCCAAGAGTCCGTACTGCCGCATAGTGAGCATGCTAATTGGCCCAATAGTTAAGCCCAAAATTATGTAGCTATGCACACACCGAAGCCCAGAACAAGGAAAATAGCCCATCTACATGTGCGTCCCAACTACATGGATCCTGGATCCAGGTCGTTTTCCATCATATGGTCTTGTTATGACGACCAAATCGATCGATCGATCTCCCCATCGGGTGTCAAGAGTCAGGATGGTCACCGGCGGCGGCAAACCGTGGATTTGATTGGCGGCTCATCCAGCACGTCGAGCAACGGCGAATGTCGATGCGACGGCTGCCGCTGCTCCCTTGCCGGCCGCACCACTGAATTTTAGTGAAGGTATGTACTAGTTGTACTATATATATATGTATTACTAATCATATCTTAGTTGGGTTTCGTTATTTGTTAGATGGAAAATAAAGAGAAAGCATATGATTTTCACGCAAATTGTTTTGATATTAAATCTGGTGGCCTAATGTGGAAAATTTGGATCAAACTATTGGAGAATAGTGATAGTAGACTATTTCTAAACTTGCGAAAAAGTAGGCGAAAATATCGGTTTTCTTACCATTTAAAAACATAGGTCATTCATATGCATATAAGTGGGCATCTCTAAGAATATTTCTTCCACTCCCCTGAAGAACTGCCGTCGTCCCTAGAACCGTCGCCGCTGAAGAAATCCAAATCCTCCAGCTACTGGGACTTGCTATGGAAGACATACAATGCCCAACCATCATGTAGGAGAGTTGGGGATACTCTGTTTTCCTATGCCCCTCCCGCCAGCCCCCTCCGCTCCCTCCCGCCGGTAGCCGCTCCGGCGCCGGCGTCCACTCCCCTGTCGACGGCCGCTTGGCCTAGACGGCCACCTCTTCCCCCGTCCTGCTCCCTCCTCTGAGCATGGCGGGTCAGTCTGCTTCTGGCGGCCGCGTGCAGCTTTCGGCCTCAGATCTGAGTTCTCCCTCGCGTGGCTCGGCGGGAAGAACGGCGACGGCGGCGGCTCCTCCCTCCCCTGCGGCCCGACCTCGCCTGCGCTCAGTGGTGGTGGTTCCAGATGGAAGGCCGGGGTGGTCCAAGGTCGTCCTCAAGAAGACCATGGCCATCTCGAAGAAGCAGGAAAGGCGCCTGTTTGTTCCACTCCCGACGTCAAGGCCAAGCGACAAGGTGCCGCCTTCGCTATGGGGACGGTGCTACAACTGCGGCGAGAAGGGCCACGTCTCGGCCAAGTGCACCAACGAGACGTTCTGCGTCAAGTGCGGCGGCACCAAGCATGAGTCCCGTAACTGCACCAAGCGGCCGCGCAGTCCGCCGGCGGCTGGCCCTTCGACGGCGCCGGCGCCCAACCGCAGGCGGCTTTTGCCGCAGGAGATCCCTGTCCCGGCTCCGGCGATGCCTTCGCCTCCTTCACAGCCTCCGGCCGAGGCCCTACCGACTCCCCCGCTCCCGGCTGCTGCAGCCTCCTCGGTCCGTTCGTGGAGCGATGTCGCGCGTCCGGCTTCGGTGCCGCTCTCTGCGTCGTTCCGGGTGCCTTTCGATGCGGAGGAGGCCGCCGTGGTGCGGGAGATGGATTTCCCCATGGACGAGGGCGACGAGGTGTGCGTGCTGGCACCTTCTGCGGGCATGGTGGCGTTGGAAGACGAGATGCAGCGCGCCTTGTGGTCATGATCACTGGTGCGCGACCTGAGGTGGATCTGGCTGATGCGGCGGCGGCCATCCACGCGCAGATGAATCTGACGCCATACGACTTCTCCATCAGGGCCTACTACCCGGCGGATTTCCTCATTCTGTGCAACTCCGAGCAGGCTCGCAGCACGCTGGCGCGGGCGCCGACTATCGTTGGTCCGGGGTTCACGCTGGCTCTCCGTCCATGGATTCGTCAAGATCAAGCCACCTTGCTGGAGGCGCCCTACCTGGCGACGGTGGACATGTACGGCATCCCTGGCCATGTGTGGGAGCTGCGCACGGCTCAAGCTCTGCTGCTGGGGTCTGGCTGGATCCAAGACGTGGCCCCGGCGACGGCCAAGCGGTTCGACATGTCAAAGTTCACGGTGCGTGTCTGGACGCGTTCTCCGGCGGCGGTCCGGCTCGCAAATGGCTAGACGTCCTGGAGCCCGATGCTGGGTCACGGCTCACCATTCATCGGGGTGTGCTGGCAAGGGGGCACAAGAAAGCGCTGAGGTACGCCATTCGGTTCGTGGTCACGGAGGCGATTCGGCACGAGCCCAAGTCACCCTCGGCTCCACCGCCGCCGCCGTCTTCTAGTGATCATGGTGGTAGAGATGGTGGTGGTGGCGCTGGGCATCCTGATGTTGACCGTGGCGGGCGGCGAGACGGTGCTGGTGGTAACAATGCAAGGCGGTTTGGTTCGGCGGATTCTGGTGGCCCGGCTCGCAGTGAAGATTCAGTGACGGGACCTCGCCGTGTTCAGCAACGGCAAGCAGGGTTCATGGGTCATGGCGGCGGTGGGCGTGACCAGCGGGCGGCCTTGTCTGGCGGCGTGGGCTCCAGGCAGCGTTCTGGGGCTACGGTGGTAGGAAGTTCGAGATCGCCGGCGGCAACTCCGGCGCGGTCAAGGCCGTCGGAGGTGAGCAGGGTGTGGCGGCCGGTGGCGTCGGTACGACCGGCGTCAGCAGAACTGGTGTGTGGCGGGACCCGCGAGGTCCTCCCGCGCAAGAAAGCAGCTGTTCAAACTCAAAATTGCAGCGCCCAACTGCTTTCCAAGGCCGTGCAGACCACTCCAGTCTCGCCGCGTGAGCCGCCAAAGCAGTCTTCTGTGAAAGCACCTGTGCTGGAGCCTGAAAAAGAACCTGTGCTGGAGCTATCCTCTGTCTCGGCTGCGCCAAAAGTTGGTCCTGCAGAGCAAGCAATGTTGGCGGTATATGGGAGACTGGCAGGTGATAGGGACCCGACAACCTTTGACCCGGCAGTGGAGGACCTATCATGTGGAACTTACAGTTGCGGATCCCAAGCTGATTCGGTGGAATATCCGGAAGCTTCTAGGTCGGCTGTCTCTCTCGACAGGCCTTCGCTGTTGGTGGTTCTTAGCTCGCCAGACACGGCCACAGCTGATGGGCCTCCATCCACACCAGTCCACAGGCCGAGTGGCCCATCGGGTGTGAAGAGGCAGCAAAAGCCCAAAGGCGCGGCTGCTGGCAGATTGAAGCCCACTGCGCTGAGTTTCAAAACCCCTTCTCCGGCCAAGGACACAAGCAGAGACCCAGAGCAGTTGCAGGAGCTGATCACGCAGATACGTGCTCACATCGCTTCACCGCTCCTTCCGCTTCCTGATGTGCAAACGGTCAGGCGCCGCAGATACAAGTTCGTGCCGGAGAGCGAGTGTAGGCGCAGTTCCAGGCTTGCTATCAAGGCGCGCACGAGACCTGCCTCGGCTGCCAAACGCTCGCAGCAACTGCTGATGGTGCAGCTGGGAATTGCGCCACCTGAAGAGACGATTACGGAGGAGCATCTTGCTCAGTATGCTGGGTTCTTCGATGGCACGCTGGCACCACCGCAGGTTCAGGCACTTGCGGCTTTGTTTGGCCTGACGGTGCCAACTGCGGACGAGGCGGCGGACATGGTTTAAACCATGTCCATTGCTGTTTTTTGCAGAATGTTCCAAATGGATTGGGTCAATCATGTAATTGCGGTCTGGAATATCAGAGGTCTCAACGATAGAAATCGCCATTCGGTAGCTAGGGATTTTGCGGACGACTGCAGGGCGTCGGTCATCTGCCTTGTGGAAGCAAAACTGGAAGTTGTAGATCGTTTCCTAATAATGCAAATTCTTGGCCCGCGGTATGATGGTTTCCTTTTTTTGCCGGCGGTGGGCACTGCGGGGGGTATCATTGTGGCCTGGCAATCGAGCATGGTAACAGTGACCAATCCCCGCATAGACTCTTTCTCTCTTACTGCCTTTTTCTCATTTGCGGATGGTGGTGAGTGGTGGCATACCACGGTGTATAGACCAACGAATGATGAGCTAAAAGTAGAATTCCTTGATGAATTAAGAGAAATTAGAACCAGCTGCAATGGTATGTGGACAGTAGCCGGCGATTTCAATCTTATTGTCGACGCAGCTGACAAGAACCAGGGTAACATTAACCGCAGAATGTTGGGGCGGTTTAGACGCCTTCTAAATGATGTTGAGCTGTCAGAGGCACCGCTCATGGGACGCAGGTTTACCTGGTCGAATGAGCGCTCTTCTCCGACGTTGGTCAGGTTGGATAGATGGTTCCACTCTTCAGATTGGGATGCCAACTTCCCCAACAGCTTGCTCCAGGCGAGATCAACAAGCATCTCTGATCACTGTGCAATTCTGCTGTCCACAAATGTCTGTTTCCACACAAAGAGGCGGTTTCAATTTCAGAGTTTCTGGCCTACCCAACCAGGGTATGCAGAGGTGGTGGCGAGTGCCTGGGCAATGCCTACTGCTGACAGGGACCCTTTGCTCGTTTTGGATACGAAGTTGAGGGCTACTGGGCGAGCTTTAACCTCTTGGGGCAAAAACGAGTGGGGAACATCAAGCATCAGCTGCTGCTGGCTACTGAAATTGTCTTTCAGTTAGACAGAGCACAAGAGAACAGGTCACTGTCATTTGAGGAAGGATGGCTGAGGAAGCAACTCAAAAAAAGAATTCTTGGGCTAGCTTCGCTGCAAAGAACAATGGCAAGGCAACGCTCCAGGCTCCTCTGGTTGCAAGAGGGTGATGCAAATACACAGTACTTTCATGTGCACGCAAGTGCTCGTCGAAGGAAAAATCACCTATTTAAATTGCGAAGAGGAGATGTGGAAGTGACCACGCAGAACGACATGAACGCATTGAGTTCTGATTTCTTCCAGCAGCTTATTGGGACACCTCAAGAGCGGCCGGCTGCGCTGAATTTAGGGAACCTTGCTTTCCCTGCTGTGGATCTTTCAGGCCTTGAGCTGGATTTTTCAGAGAAAGAAATTTGGGATGCTATTAAAGAGCTACCGCCTGATAAGTCACCGGGGCCTGACGGTTTCTCACTGCGGTTTTATCAGTCTTCCTGGGCTATAATAAAAGACGACTTCATGCAGGCAATTGAGCACCTAACCAAGCAGGACGGTCGAAGCTTTCGGTCGCTGAACAGTGCCTTTATCACTCTCCTGCCCAAAAAAGAAGGAGCCACTGATATCACAGACTTCAGACCAATTAGCCTCTTGCATAGTGTGGCAAAAATCTTTTCCAAGGCTTTAGCACTACGGTTGGCACCCAAGTTACAGGATCTGGTTGCAGCAAATCAAAGTGCTTACATCCGAGGGCGTACTATACAAGATAACTTCATGTTGGTTAGCCAATCCCTAAAAACCTTCCATCGCCGGAACACGTCTGCTTTGTTCCTGAAACTCGACATTGCACGGGCTTTTGATTCACTGTCATGGCCATTCTTGCTGGAAGTGCTTCGGCGAAGAGGTTTTGGCCCCAAATTCTGTTCATGGGTAGTGCTCATGCTGGCTACGGCCAACACCAGAATCCTAGTAAATGGCTTCCCTGGGGAGCAAATTTTCCATGCTAGGGACTTCGGCAGGGAGACCCGGCGTCACCGCAATTCTTCATTCTGATCATGGATGTTCTGACGGCGGTTTTTAGCAAAGCGGAGGAGGCTGGGGTGTTTGAACCTCTCTGCCGATGGGGCATTCGTCATCGCCTATCGATTTACGCAGACGATGTTGCCATGTTTATTAGGCCGTGTGAAGAGGAGTTAACAGCGGCCAATGCACTGCTGCGATGTTTCGGGGATGCATCAGGTTTAGTGACCAACATGGCTAAAAGCGCTATCATGCCGATCAAATGCAGTGAAGAGAGGATCACGGAAATTCTGCCTGCTTTTCCGTGTCAATTAGCTCAATTTCCTTGTAAATACTTGGGGCTCCCACTGTCACCGAAAAATCTGAGGAAGATAGACTGGCAACCGTTGTTAGATGAGCTGGCCCGTCGTCTCTCAACTTGGCGCACTGCTTTGCTCACAGAGGGAGGGCGCCTGGTACTTGTTGCTTCGGTTCTGATGATGATCTCAATATACCATATGCTGTCGCTTGACTTGCCCCCATGGGTACTACAGACAATCAACAAGATCTGCAGGCGGTTCTTCTGGAAAGGTTCGGATGATGCTAGAGGAGGACACTGCAGGGTTGCCTGGGATCAGGTTTGTAAACCAAAGCTGCAAGGAGGGCTGGGGCTCCACAATCTGCAACTGCTGAATGATGCATTACGGATCAGATGGTACTGGATGGAAAAAGTCGGCCCCTTGCGTGCTTGGAATGGGTTAGACTTCAAGTTATCTGCTAATGCTGAAGCCATGTTCGTGGCAGCAACTGAATGTACAATTGGTGATGGCCGGCTGACAATTTTTTGGAGGGACCGCTGGATCAATGGTAAGAGTGCTAAAGAGATTGCACCAGACCTGATCCCCTTTGTAGCCCCACAGAATGCTTTGCGGATGACAGTTAACCATGCACTGGACAACGACAATTGGATCAAGAACATCAGGGGCATGCTCTCGGTGCAAGCCATTGTTCAGTTTGTCAATCTCTGGCAAGCCATACAAGCGGCTCCGGCGCTTTCGGAGGAACCAGATCAGTTCAGATGGCTTTTGACAGCTAATGGGATGTACTCGGCAAGATCTGCATATCAAGGTTTCTGCTTGGGTGCGGTGGATGCCGGCTATGCAGAGCTGATATGGGGCAGTGGGGCTCCTTTGAAAGAAAAGCTCTTCATGTGGCTTGCGGTCAGGAACCGCTGTTGGACAGGTGCTAGACTGAATGCAAAAGGTCTTCAGGGTCCTTCGCGCTGCTTATACTGCGATCAACTCCCAGAAACAATTGACCACCTGATGGTCCAATGTCCCCATGTCAGGACAATCTGGTTTCGGATTCTGACGGATATGGGGCTGGGTCAGTACACACCACAGCAAGACAGCCACCTCACGTCCTGGTGGTGTCAGTTAAGCCAATGCCAACCAAAGCTGCGAAGGAAAACCTTGACCACTACGGCTATTGCTTGCTGTAGGATCCTCTGGCTGGAAAGGAATAGTCGGCATTTCGATGGAAAATTCGAGACTGAAGAAAGAATCTGTAATAGAATAAGAGATGAGTTGCGGATGTGGCATTTGGCCACACGATCTGCAGAGAGAAGGGAGGAGTAGCCTCAGTCTAGAGGTAGTAGCAGTGGTGTTGCGGTGTGTGAATTGTAACAACTCTTTCTAATCTTAATGTCATGACATGCATGTCTTGCATGTTCTTGAAAAAAAATATGCATATAATGGTATTGGTTTATCAGCACACTTATGGTAGTAACTTGATATAATATGTTTTTTAGACTTGATATCTTGATATATTATACTACACACATGTGATCGTCCTGACTCGCCCCCCCTATGTTCAAATCCTGGCTCCGCCCCTGCCACCTCACGGGAAAATAACATCCAACCATGGCATCAATTCAATGCGTACAAATGTATGTGTGACAATTTAAAGGATTCAAATTTAAAGCCCTATAACATAAATAACAATTTAAATGGGTCCAGATATAATTAACAACATTATTAGAAAATAAAACCATAGTTCCATAAAGTTGGTTATTTAGCTCTTCTACATAAACATAAGTCAAAGTTATTTAAACATGCATGAATTTGAAATAAAAAGATAGGATTCATTTTCTTGAACATTTTGGTATACTATTCATAATTTTCTGAATTACAGATCAACAGTTATTGATTTTACAAGTTTGAATCATTTCCTGGAATTTCTCTAATAGGCAGGGTCCCACTGTCTGATTTTTAATCATTTTTGAAATAATTTTAGCAAAAGATTAAACTGCTGACGGGCGGGGCCCGCGTGTCACAAACACAAAGATATGTTGGCGGCGTTGTTGATCATGCTCTCGAAGGAGGAGAGCAAGAGGGCTCGCGCGGACGCGCGTGTTAGACGCGCACGAGCGCGGGCTATCTAACGGTGGCGGCGCCACTCGGATATGGTCGCCGAGTGCTCCGGTGACGAGCAACCGCGCCGGCCGACGGCGAGCAACGCGGCGACGGAGCTCCGTAGTGCGAGGAATGAATCGGAGAGCACAAGAAGGTGCACAAGCTCACCATGAACACAGAGAAGGTGTCGGGTAAGGTCTGGGAGGCTGGAAGGCGACGAGCGCGTGTCAGAAAGACGGCGGCCGGAGGTGAGGAAGACGGCGCGATTCGCCCGATTCAGGCCATCCCGGCACGAGATGCTCGACGGGGAGAGAGAGGAGTGGACGGCGGAGATCCTTGTGGTCTTGGTTTGTCTCGGGGAGGACAGAATCGACGGCGCGGCCGTCGCGTCTAGGGTTTCAGGCAGAGGAGGAAGGAGAGCACTGGGGGAGAGAGAAGTACGGAGTGAGAGAGGAGGTGGTGTACGAAGTCTCTGCAGCCTTATCCGGGTAAGGGAGCAAGCAGGCAGGCGGCAACCTCAATTCGGCGGCGGGCGGCCTGGACATGAGACAAAGAGAAATTGAATCGTACCGGTTCGCTTTTCTCGGTGTGTTGAGGTGCTCAACATCGTTGGAACGATCTAGATGGTTGATCGGAAATTGAACACGTGAGATTTAATGTATCCGCACATGTTTGCTCTTTTAATAGTAGTATAAATTTTCAGAGACGAAGAGGACAAGCACAGGAAGAACCGGAGAGGCTGACGGTGGGACCAGGAGGTCCCTCGGCGTGGGTTCTCCCCAAACCGTGTCGAGGTGGGCCCGTGAGTTCTCCCCCAAAACGCGTCGATGTGGGCCCACTTTCTCCCAAGCATCCAATTGCACCACTCTTTTTGACCGAGCACTCTGTATTAAGTATTAACTAAAAAACTCTATATACTCGTTCAGAACTTTTCATGCTACGAGGGTCGCGCCGCCAAACGAGATCCGCCACTGGATCGGAGCAAGGTACCGCCGAAATCTCTATCAGTTGCATGTCTATCTTGACTCCCTCGTTATCTCCATGATGAATACAGAATAGTCCATCCTGGACTCAGGCTGCAAGCAGGACTGCCTGCGGGAGTCCCGCATCTTGTCGCATATACTCACACGATTTAATTAGGTTTATGCGGGCCTCCCAGTAATTTAAGTGGGGTGTTAGCGGCAGCCGCTTTGGCCGCATCGCTCTCGTCCATGAAATATACCCAGCTAGCTCCGCTCCGCCATCAGGTTCTTGCCCCTCGCGAAGGGGCAGCTAGCTCCGGGGACGGTGACGGCAGCGGAACCTGCTCAGGCTCCTGGAGCGGCGGAGGTTGCCCCTGCCATCGCGCCGTCAGGCGTCTGGCCGCGCCGCGTAGCGAGCGCCTCGACGCTGCGGTTCCTGAGGTAGGTGGCAGTGGAGCACTCCTTGAAGAGGTCGAAGGCGTGGTCGGCGAGCTGGCCGAAGAAGGCGGAGCGGGCGAGGATGGGGTGGCGCTCGAGGGAGAAGGCCAAGAAGGCGGAGACGAAGCCGGCGGGAGGAAGGTGTCGTCGTCACCGTCGGGGGGGGCGGGGAGGAGGGCGCGGCGAGGTTGGGGGTGACGAGGGGAGCGGGTGGTTGGAGGGGAGGAGGGGAAAGATGGGGTGGGTGTGGAGGTGGCGCTCGAGGACGAGGCGGGCGTAGGAGGAGACTCGGAGACGGCGGGAGAGCGGCGGCTGCGTCGTGGCGCACCGCGCCGGCCCGGACAAGCGATAGTAGGGGCACGGCGACGACCGCGACCTGGTGGCGCGCGTGTGGAAGCGGAGCTTTGGTTCGGGCAGTCGCCGGCGTCAGGAACCGCAACGTCGAGGAGCTGTAGCCAGAGCGAGAGGAGATGCGCGTCGGCGCCTCAATCCAGCAACTGCCATATGCGGCGCGATGCGACAACCACGGGCCAGCCCGCACACGCCGCTTCTTTTTCTTGCAGTTCCGTGGATGCTCGCATGTGTAGCTAAATGGGCCCAAATTTGCGGAGCCGCGGACGGCCCACTCCCGCTTGCACCGTGACCCTCGACTATGAGTTTGTGGCAAGTTTCTCTATGCACTATCGCTGTTTTAGAACCATACATAATCATTATGATCATTGTTATATATTACCGATGGTGAATCTTTTGCTTATGAAATGATTATTCTTATACATTTTATCATACTTTCTTTGGTTTGTTTATAGATGCATAAGATTACTCCCTTCTTGATACTAGACTTGATTAATCTAGATATAGAGCAATAATGAGAATAGTGTGTATTAGATGGAGTGGATCTTATTGTGCGATTAGCGGGGTGATAGTAAGAGTAAAAGCACTCAGAGGTGTTGGCAACCGTCTTGAGACACCCCCACTGGAGATAACAAGGGCTAGGTACGTCTGAGTAGTCGATCGATGCCCAACTTCATGTCATAGAGCCTAAGTCATTGCTATGTAATTTGTACCTAAACTACAACCTAATTTGTGGTGGGACACACCTGTTAGCTTGACGAGCCGAATGAATTATTCTTGAGCCGTCGCTCCCAATTATTCATTTCACAATAAAAGCGAATAATACAAGTCCCTCTATTTGGTTACCAAGGGTGAAAATTAGGCGATAAGCAACAAGCCTCCTAGTTAGAGCAACAAATGCAATTAGTTCAACATTATTGGATACAATGCCCTAACACAACAAGAAATGTGTTTATTTTGTGACGCTCCAGTTTGGTCACCAAATTCATGACTACTTTTCTTTATATGAAAATTTTGTGACCAAAATAGGTGGTCACAATGGAGCATTGATGACGTGAAACACATGTTCGTTGGGAGACCCCAAGAGAAGGTATGAAGCAGTGCAGCAGCAAGTTTCCCTCAGTATGAAACCAATGTTATCGAACTAGTAGGAGCAGAAGCACTTCAGAAGGTTGTCAACGGCGCCAGAAAATATGGTGTTGAAGGGAATTCTGACTATTGACGTGGAACCTGCACACAACACAATCAAACTACTTTTTCCCAACGAAACAGGAAGATTGTCAATCTCCCCGGCTTGCTGAAAACAAAGGGTTAAACGTATGGTGTGGAAAACAGTGTTTAATTGCAGAAAGTAAAAGAGAACAATGATTGCAGTTGGTGGTTTTATCACTGTAAAGGAATATACCGGGGTCCACAGTTCACTAGTGGTGTCTCTCCATAAAGATAAATAATATGTTGGGTAAACAAATTACAGCTGGGCAATTGACAAATATTGAGCGCATGACAATGCATATATATGACAAGATGACTACTATGATATTCATTTGGTCATTACGACAAGATACATAGACCGTTATCCAACTGCATCTATGACTAATAATCCACCTTCAGGTTGACATCCGTGTTCCCCGTTGGTATTAAGTTGCAAGCAACGGATAATTGCATTAAGTAATGTGCGTAATGTAAACAAGTACATATGACCGTAGACATAGTATTGTTGTGTTATCCCTAGTGGCAACAGCACATCCACAATCTTAGACGTTGCTGTCACTCGCCCAGATTACTGGAGGCATGAACCCACTATCTAGCATAAATACTAACTCTTGGAGTTACAAGCATCTACTTGGCCAAAGCATCTACTAGTAACGGAAAGCATGCAAGATCATAAATAACATATAAAGATAGATTGATAATCAACTTGATCATAGTATTCAATATTCATCGGATCCCAGCAAACACAACATATAGCATTACAATAAGATGATCTTGATCATGTTAGGCAGCTCACAAGATCTAAACATGATAGCACAAAGTGGAGAGACAACCATCTAGCTACTGCTATGGACCCGTAGTCCAAGGATGAACTACTCACGCATCACTCCGGAGGCAGGCATGGTGATGTAGAGCCCTCCGGTGATGATTCCCCTCTCCGGCAGGGTGCCGGGAAGAGGTTCTGGACCCTCCCGAACTAGGGTTGACGACGGCGGCGCCTCTGGAACTTTTCGTGGATAATGCTCGGGTATTTAGGGTTTTCACGTCGGGGGGAATAAATAGGCGAAAGGCGGCGGCTGAGGGCACCCAGGGGCCCACACAACCCTAGGGCGCGGCCCCACCCTTGGCCGCGCCGAGGGTGCGTGTGGGGGCTCCCTGCCCTCCTCTGTCTCTCCTTTGGACTCCGTGTACGTGTCGGTGAAATAGGACCTTCAGATGACTTTTCGTCCAATTCCGAGAATATTTCCAGAATACCTTTTCTGAAATACAAAAACAGCAGAAAACAGGAACTGGCACTGTGGCATCTTGTTAATAGGTTAGTCCCAGAAAATGTATAAAAATGATATGAAGTGTATGTAAAACATGTAACAATTGGTATAATATCAACATGGAACATCAAAAATTATAGATACGTTTGAGACGTATCAAGCATCCCCAAGCTTAGTTCCTGCTCGTCCTCGAGTAGGTAAACGATAAAACAAAATAATTTTTGAGGTGACATGCTACCATCATAATCTTGATCATATAGTATTGTAAAGCACATGTAAATGAATGAAGTGATCCAAGTCAATGGTCTATAGTTTGCTACCAAATAGATAATGAGTAAACAACTGAATCATACAAGCTAAACTTTTCATGAATAGTACTTTGGAGACATTGTATCCACAGGTTTACATAAGAGTTAACTCATAAAGCAATAGATTCTAGTAAAAGGTATTTAACCAACACAAAGGAAGATTTAAGCTTCAGCATTTGCTTCAACTTTCAACATATTTATCTCATGGATATTGTCAACACAAAGCAATATAATAAGTTCAATATCTAGCATATAACAATTGTTGTACCAAAGTTGACACTAGTGTTTGCTTGTGGAAGATAGAAGAAGTAGGAAAACTGACTCAACATAAAAGTAAAAGAAAGGCCCTTCGCAGAGGGAAGCAGGGATTAAATCATGTGCTAGAGCTTTTTAAGTTTTTGAAATCATATAGAGAGTAAAAATATAAGTTTTGAGAGGTGTATGTTAATTGTCAACGAATCAGAAAATGGAAAGTACAATATGACCCCTGCCAACCAGACTTTTAAGAGCGGCTCCCATGAAGGACGTTATTTCTACCAGCAAGGCAGATCATCCTCTTTCTCTTTTGTTTACACATGCAGATATTTCACTGGTTGTCATTGCTTGACTGATAAATCAGGCAAAAATGTGAAGAGAATTAAGCGGTTAAAGTTGTAATTAATTGGGACTGGGCACCCCGTTGCCAGCTCTTTTTGCAAAATTAATGGATAAGCGGATGTATATGCCGCTAGTCCGGTGGTAAAGTCTGTTTGACAGTGACATAAAGACATCCACCCGTCCTCATGAGCTTGGTAAACATTGACACAAAAAGGAGTAATAACAGTTTTGAATAGTTTAAAGGTAGCACATGAAAAATTTACTTGGAGTGGCAAGGAAATACCACATATAGGTAGTTATGGTGGACACAAATGGCATGGATTTTGGCTCAAGGATTTGGATGCACGAGAAGCATTCCCTCTCAGTACAGAGTTTAGGCTAGCAAGGTTATTTAAGCAAACAAGAATATCAACCGGTACACCAAGTTTTATATGACCAACATATTGCAAATATTATAAGACTTCACACCGTCTTCCTTGTTAACCAAAACCTTTTACTAGAAAATATCTAGACCTTAGAATTACCACCCATGCAAACCAATTTCACAAGCTTTACGGTATTTCTCACTAATGGGTTTAACTTACATGATGCAAAGTTTAACATGACCTACTTGTTAACTCAAAACAATTGACAAGTATCAAAATTTCAAGTTGTGATCTACAAGAGTATGTAAGTCTTTTCCATTATACCATTTACCACATGCAACATTTTCTGTTCCAACCAAACACAATCAACTTATTTCAATAACTCTCCAAACAAGTATAAGTGAAGCAAGAGAGTACTTTCTTTAAAAGAACTAATAGCTCTGACAAGAGATACATGAAAACAAGAGCTAAAAGCTGAACAGCGCTAGACAAGAATACTCAACAATATAAGTGAAGAATAGGAGTATTTAATGAAAAAGCGGAGCGTGTCTCTCTCCCAATCAAGAATGCTAGGATCCAATCAAGTTGATCACAAAATAAAAATAACATACTGAAAATAAAAGCACACAGACGCTCCAAGAAACACATATGATGTGAAAGAATTAAAATATAGTTTCACTAGAGATGACCTGATAATTTTGACGATGAAGAAGGGGATGCCTTGGGCATCCCCAAGCTTAGACGCTTGAGTCTTCTTGAAATATGCTGGGGAGATCCATGGGAGCCTCCCCAAGCTTAAGCTCTTCACTCTTCTCCATCCTATTATATCACTCTTCCCTCTTGACCCTTGAAAACTTCCGCCACACCAAACTCAAAGTAAATCTCATTAGAGGGTTAGTGCACAATCAAAAACTCACATGTTCTGTAAAGACGCAATATGACCGTTACTTTAAACATTAGCTACTGCCACTGATGTTATGTGAAGCTCTTCCACCCAAAAAAGAATTCCACCCAACACTAGTAAAAGAGAGAATGCAAAATAAAAGACATAATCTGTCTAAAACAGAACAGTCCGCAAAGACGAATTTTTTCGAGGCACTTACGTTGCTCAGATCGAAAAACTTGAACTAACGAAAGATGCATACATATATCAGGATTACGCACAAAAATTTCAGATTTAATTCACATTCTGATATTTTAAGAATTAATACGGTGAACAGCAGAAATCTGTTCTGCGCAGTAATCAAAATCTAGCATCATCTTATCATTAGAGACTACTCTTGGCACAACAATGCGATAAAGTAAAGATACAAAGGAATTGCTACAGAAGTAAACAAGACCTTGACTCAAATAAAAAAAATTGCAGAAATAAAATAATGGGTTGCCTCCCATAAGCGCTTTTCTTTAACGCCTTTTAGCTAGGCACAAAGCATGCATCAAGTATTACCAAAGACATTGAAATCTCCCAACCTTTCAGTGGGATCATCCTTCTTAATTGGGAAAAAGAACCTTCGATTAATAGGAGTATTGAATTTCATAAACCCATACTTTGCATTAATAAATCCTCCATTGCTCTTTAAAAAGGACCTTCCAAGGACAATATTATTAGGAGATTTTGCAAGAATCATAAAATTCACAGGGACGGTCTTATTTTGAATAGTAATCTTGACATCATTAATAATTCCTATACTTTTTGCGATCGTCCCATCAGCATGAAAATGAAAAACAGGGTAATTAACCATATTATCATAGTTTAGTAAATCATAAACCATTTTTGGCATAATGGACATTGTAGAACCAAGATCACAGTAGGCACGAAATTTTTCACTACCAATACTTATCTCAATGAATGGTTCCCAATCATTTTTTAACTCAACTAGAGGTTGTTCCTTAAGGTTATGGCTCAAAGTTAATTCATCAAGTGTCTTCTCTATTTTCTCTAGCTTAGTGATCATCCCACTTTCATCTATCATGGGAAAAATTGATAATCCATTCAGAATTTTATAAGCTTTTGCTGCATCATATTCAGAGAAAGTTTCTCCTACCATAATATCTAGAGCATTTTGATAAAGAGAAAATAAACCATAGTAGAATTTTTTTATAAGGACTCCCAAATCCATCTTGGGTTGCACTTTCTTGTGCAATTCAAGCATTCTCCCCTAGGCCTTTTTAAATGTTTCTCCACTTTTCTGTTTAAACGTAATAATTTCTCCTACAGGCGGTATGATAGTAAAAGGAGTAGGGCTAGACATGATAATTAACAGGAAACAAGACTGAAAATAAACTAGATGCAAGTAACTATTTTTTTGTGTTTTTGATAATTAAAAGCAAACAACATAAAATAAAAATAACTAAGCAAGACAAAAACAAAATAAAGAGATTGGAAGCGTGAGACTCCCGTGCAGAAGTCTTCTTACTCCCCGGCAACGGCGCCAGAAAATATGCTTGATGACGTGAAACACACGTTCGTTGGGAGACCCCAAGAGGAAGGTATGAAGAAGTGCAGCAGCAAGTTTCCCTCAGTATGAAACCAAGGTTATCGAACCAGTAGGAGCAGAAGCACTTCAGAAGGTTGTCAACGGCGCCAGAAAATATGGTGTTGAAGGGATTCTGACTGTTGACGTGGAACCTGCACACAACACAATCAAACTACTTTGTCCCAACGAAACAGAAGGTTGTCAATCTCCCCGGCTTGCTGAAAACAAAGGGTTAAACGTATGGTGTGGAAAAAGTGTTTAATTGCAGAAAGTAAAAGAGAACAATGATTGCAGTTGGTGGTTTTATCAGTGTAAAGGAATGGACCGGGGTCCACAGTTCACTAGTGGTGTCTCTCCATAAAGATAAATAATATGTTGGGTAAACAAATTACAGCTGGGCAATTGACAAATATTGAGCGCATGACAATGCATATATATGACAAGATGACTACTATGATATTCATTTGGGCATTACGACAAGATACATAGACCGTTATCCAACTGCATCTATGACTAATAATCCACCTTCAGGTTGACATCTGTGTTCCCCGTTGTATTAAGTTGCAAGCAACGGATAATTGCATTAAGTAATGTGCGTAATGTAAACAAGTACATATGACCGTAGACATAGCATTGTTGTGTTATCCCTAGTGGCAACAGCACATCCACAATCTTAGACGTTGCTGTCACTCGCCCAGATTACTGGAGGTATGAACCCACTATCTTGCATAAATACTAACTCTTGGAGTTACAAGCATCTACTAGTAACGGAAAGCATGCAAGATCATAAATAACATATAAAGATAGATTGATAATCAACTTGATCATAATATTCAATATTCATCGGATCCCAGCAAACACAACATATAGCATTACAATAAGATGATCTTGATCATGTTAGGCAGCTCACAAGATCTAAGCATGATAGCACAAAGTGGAGAGACAACCATCTAGCTACTGCTATGGACCCGTAGTCCAAGGATGAACTACTCACGCATCACTCCGGAGGCAGGCATGGTGATGTAGAGCCCTCCGGTGATGATTCCCCTCACCGGCAGGGTGCCGGGAAGAGGTTTTGGACCCTCCCGAACTAGGGTTGACGACGGCGGCGCCTCTGGAACTTTTCGTGGATAATGGCTCGGGTATTTAGGGTTTTCGCGCCGGGGGGAATAAATAGGCGAAAGGGCGGCTGCTGAGGGCACCCAGGGGGCCCACACAACCCTAGGGCGTGGCCCCACCCTTGGCCGCGCCGAGGGTGTGTGTGGGGGCTCCCTGGCCCTCCTCCGTCTCTCCTTTGGACTCCGTGTACGTGTCGGTGAAATAGATCCTTCAAATGACTTTTCGTCCAATTCCGAGAATATTTCCAGAACAACTTTTCTGAAATACAAAAACAGCAGAAAACAGGAACTGACACTGTGGCATCTTGTTAATAGGTTAGTCGCAGAAAAGTATAAAAATGATATGAAGTGTATGTAAAACATGTAACAATTGGCATAATATCAACATGGAACATCAAAAATTATAGATACGCTTAATACGTATCAAGCATCAGTACGATGATTAACTATGTCTTCAGTAAAATTGCCGTAAACCTTTATAACTAAATAGATTGTCATATTTGTACGGATTGGGACCTCCAGAAACTTTATTGCTATTTGGTGTGAAACCGTCATAGAATTATGACCATATCGGTCACCTTCACTAAACAATGTCAGAGATCAATACATTTCTTATGTAGCAGGAAACACGACACATGTTTTTGTGGTGAGGGACGACAGAACAATGAACACACTGCCACATTATCATAACAAGCAATGTTAAACACACTACCATCAAACAACTACACATGACCAATATAGCATCTGATCTACAAAACCAACATAGGAATTTATGGAATAGACATGAATAACTTGCCATACTAGCACATAAGTATCGATCTAACACAACAACATTAACATTATCACTATCAATAAGCAAAACATGCCATACTAACAAGCTGCAAGTGATGATCCACCACCTTAGACAACTCAAGTGGGCAAAGCTACCATAGATCTACTCAGATTTACCACATGCTCACAGATCTAGGCTACAAGATCGAGTGTTTGATGTTACTTACAACCATGGAAGCAACGGGGGAGGAAGAGGACATCTCAGAGAAGAGAAGAAAGAAGGGTTGCCGCTGCCGACCACCGCCGACCGGAGTAGGAGATGGCGCCCCTTACACGGTGAAAAAACATGTATGGAGGCCTCGCGACCAACCAAACACGCCTCCTATAATGCACTTATGGAAGGTGAGATCACTTTTCACTTATGTTCTATCGAACATCCTTATCGTCGAATTTGTCCGCATGATAGAAAATCTTTGGAGATTCGCAGCAATAGAAAATCTTTGGAGATTCGCAGCAATTTAACGCCGCCCAATATCGACGTCAGCATAATTAACAATAGGCCCACCATGTAAACATATTTTGTCAAGTAATTACTTATTTCCTGCATACAGCCAGACTTCTTCCCCATTTATTACCTCCACACAGCTACCGGGCTCCTCTGTCCTCTCTTCGTAGGCCATTGCAAATCCTCCTAGTCGTCCGCCTCCCATGGGCGCCAACAAGCTCCCCTCGCCGACCCGTCCCCGCTCCGCCTTCAACCAGGGAAGACCATCATCACCATGTCGCCGCGCATATGGAGAAGCAAGCCCGTGCGTGGGAGCTGCTGCTCCTGCCCCGCGCCGCTTTTCCGCGCGTCTTGGCGGTGGTCAGGGTGATCATGGTGGCGCCGTCTCGCCAGATGCGAAAGGTGGAGGTGGTGGCCGAGGTGACGTCGTCTTGGCTCTATCAGCGGCGACACGTCATGTGTGCCCCGTGTGCTCCAAGATCTTCGATCGAGTCAGGGCGCTGAATGGGCACAGGAGGAGCTGCCGCTCACCTGCTCCTGCCGACCTGCCGGCGCCGCTTTTGGAGCAGCAGGAGAGGGAGAAGAAGCCGCGGCTGGCCGCCAAGACCAGATGGGCCAAGACCAAACCGCGGAATGCACGCGTGCGGAGGGTCCTGCCCTCGTCTTCTGTACTCGAATCACCCGTCCAGCCAGCAGACCCCACCGTCATCGTCATAGATGACGACGAGGAGGAGGACGCTGACAGGGCCATTGAGATCGACAGCTCGGTCGTGCCCATCGCCATCTCAGATCCTCATTCACCGCCGGCGATTGTTCCTATTGCACCAGCTCCGCCTGTCCCGGCTGCCTTTTGGACATTCTCTGCTGCTGCCGCTGCCGCTTATGATCATAGCAATGGCGTAGCCAGCGGGGGTCCAATGGCATCCCAGCACAATACTCATGGCCAGCCACCAGTGATCCGCTCCACCCGCCTCTTGGGTGCCTACATATTCTTCGTCGTCCAAGCCGGCAGCTCCGCCGAGTAGCATGCATGTTAGTATGTTAGTCTGTTGGTTCATGGTTTCCTGCTAGCTGCTGCTCATTTTGATTAGATTATTTACCATTTTTGGATCAAACTGATTATTTACTTTCAAGAATACCCGGGTTAAGATTTTACATATATAGTTGGTACATGGAACTAGAGAGCTAGCGTATAGGCTTTGCGTATAGGCTTTCCAGATGTGTCGATCACTTGGTTTAAATTTTGCCCTTTGGCATTGTAGTTGCTTGAATTATCTCATGGAATGATAATTGGTAATAATCGTGCTGAAATATCTGAATCAATTGATGGTATGATTCAGAAAGAGTTTGAAAGTTATTCACTTTTTGCATCTCATAATCCTAATATTGTTTTACCTGATAACCCTGATAATCAAGCATAGCAAACTTTTAGTTCACCGAAAAACCTTGAGAAAATACTAATAATCAAAGCCAATTCAATTTGGTGAGAAAGGAATGAACGGGGTTTGAGAAAATTTCCAAGACAATTCAATTGATCATCGAACAGATCAATGCCGAGGCAAGGCAAACGATGAAGGCTAGCTAGTGATGGTCGTTTAGCTATCCAAGGAGTCTATGTTTTGTAGTTTTTCACTTGCAAAATGCCGTTTCTGCTGGTCTTTTTTTCCCGATAGTATTGTTCAGTAGCAGTTGTTATTTTCCAGTTATGCTGTAGCACTCTCTGTACCTTTGCCTCTAATATTGCGTTTCTCTCTTTTCTTAATATATAATACATGCAGCTCTCCTACATGGTAAAAAACATAAATAAATGAATTATGTCATACATCTTGATAATGATTCTAATAACATATGTTCTACCGAAAGTGACAAATTGTTGATGAGCCAACTGACAATTCTTGTCACACTGAGATTATTAATAACATGGAACGGTGGACTGAGGTCAGACCTAAGACAAAAACATTATGGCTTGAGAAAAGGAAATAGAAAAAAATATAGTATGTTATGAAATACTAGTGCTCTATGTTGACCTGAATTGCAAGAAACTTATAAAAATGGCACTACTCATGCTTCTCTTTTTTTTAATCTGATTCTATCCTTTTAATTGGCAAAGGTTCTACCGGTGTGGGATCTTGGTTGGCTTTAGAGATTCATCTATTCACGTGACTGGTCACACTACTAAAAAGTTGTATTATTTCTATTTTTGAGAAAAATAACCGTTTTGATTGTTTGTCAATTGATTAATATGGATGCCACAACTTATGTTGCATAATTGGAATTTACTGCTGAATTGCATGACTTGCTAGAGAATACTTCTTATATTTTTCTTATTGGTGGTGACTGGTCAATCCAAAAAATACTACTATTACCTTGAATTGTTCGTTTCCTTTTCATTGATAAGCTCAAATAATGGGCCTAGGTTGATTTTAAACTTTCAGATAGGAACTATAGTTGGGGCTACAAGCAAGATAAATTTATTTAAGCTACCCTAGATAGAGCATTAGATTCCATTCCTTGGGATGGTTCTTTTCCCTAATTTCTCTTAGAGCTTTGCCACATGTGGAGAGAGTGATCATACCCCTTTACTTACTGACTCATGGTCAACAAAGTAGTGCTAGAAGTTTTTTTAAATGGTGGTTGAGCCAGCCTAATTTTGCTTCATTAGTGAAGCCAATATGAAAATCCACCTTCTTAACTTTTCTAAGCCTGAATATGCCTAGCCATATAAAATGAGGAAGCTGCCTTGAAGAAAAGAAAACATAGTTATCTAAAGAGTGATATTTTTAGATTATTTTTTTCGAGCAAAATAAGCTCACTCCATTTGAAATAGATTGTCGAAGAAACATTTCTTAGGAACTAAATGCCATCTGGGTGAAAGAGGATACAAAAGTCTAGGAAACATCAAGAGACATGAAATTTTTGGAAGGATAAAGAAATAATGCCTACTTCCATATCAAAGTGAAGGAAGAATGGGTTAGATGTGTTAGAAGGTCCTTGTGTTTTTCTCTAAATTATTATAAAAACTTTTTTGGTTTTGAGACCAAACTTGATCAGCATTAAGCTCGCGGATTGCTATAAATGATCCTCTTCATGGCCCTGGCTAAGTTTCGAGCTATCACTTTATGTACAGTATGTTTTTAAGGTTTGCCTTCGCGGGAATAGGTCGATTCGTTTACGTATAACCTGATCATGCGACGGAACGGATGAAGGAGAGGGTGTTCCCGGGATGGCATTTTCCGATTGGTTTCTGACGCACCTACATCTTTGATGGAACGCTCGCGTGCTCGAAAACGTTGTAATTCCCAAGAGTGATGTGCCCTGTGGCGGCGTGGTCAGAGCCGCTCTGACGCCCACAGTCTGGCCCATGTACACTGAGAAATTCGCCCCGGAAACATGGAATTAGGAAATACGTAGAATGATGAACATCCAAGCCCAGGAAGCAAATCCACCAGGATAGCATGCACATAGTTTAAAGCTAAAATCAAATTCAGGATCTAACTTAAGCTATTACAAAATAGTAGTATTGTTTGAGTCACCTGTGGCCCAAATGGTAAATGCAGGTCAAAGGAAAGTGTTCACGGCAAGGTCGAGCCTTCAATTGACTCATCATGATCGGAGGAGCCTTGCATTCGTCTTCCCGGAGATGCGGTCGTGGGAAAACGGATAGAGGTTAGATAGGGACGCCGTAGTTCACAATCATGGTGAGGGCAGAGTTGTGCACGCGCTTTGTCCTTCTTGACCTGAGAGGCTAGGCCAGAAATCTGGAGGAGAAGGGTAAAATTATTGGCATGAATTCATATTACAGAATTTTCCAGTTTCATCAACAAAATGACCACGTCTTTGTAAAAGAGACAGACACAATCTACAGCGGCCGGATTCAGGCACATAGTTTGCAAAGTTCAGGTTTATGAAGGTACTAAGATAACTCAACACATGAGTTGTACATGGTTGAAAGGAGTGGGTACTGACCTCTGATCGAAATTCAGATGCATGTCCTCTGGGAAGGTTATCCAGAATCCCCTTGAGACCTACCGAGGGAGCATTTTATCATATGTAAGATTTAAGAGAAGAAATTTCCACACTAAAAGTTCCAAGCCATAACGCAAAGCAGTGATCTGTGAAGTATCGCTACACACCTACTGCTTGGTTTTCAATATCATTGATTTGCTTCAGCTCACTCTGAATGGCACGCCCTTCTTCCCTCAGAGAGAGAGAGAGAGAGAGAGAGAGAGAGAGAGACGTGGTAACAGGGTGAAACAATGAAAACATGCCCCGAGTGTATTCCATCCTTTCTGGAATCTTTTTCTGCTGTTGCCGCTCTATCCTGGATTCCATACTCAATAATTTGAACCATGAATAACATAGAAATAGCAATTCCATGTTGAAATCAAGTCTCTCAGTTTTCTATAGATAAGGAAAGTTACCATCGATTTTTGGCTCTCATTCGACACAAGATTGACAGTTTGTCGCATGTGATTCACTTCAGCTTGGATGCCAGAAAGTAGGGTCTACAATATGGAAATGTGTATAAGACAATTCAACTATTTTCTTGCCATTTGTCGTCGTATCGGCATCTGAGATAGGAGACGGGGGTCATCTAGTTGATGGTAGAACCGAGGGGATGAAGGTGGTATCGTCCGGGTCGAGATTAACACTGTCATCTCCTGGCTGTCAAGGCAGATCAAGCCTCTCCGCTAGTGCCCACACAAGATGTGCGAGTATAGCACTGAGACAGGAGAGGCTCTGCGCGTGCGCAACCTTCCTCTCGGAAAATCCACCTTGGCGTTACGACTAAAGGGGCTTATTAAGTCCCTATCTTGAAGCCAACTGAAGGCGTTGCCATGTACACACATGACAATCCAGCTCCCTAGGTAAGCCGGAGCTTTAACTTTTTTTGAAGGATTATGTATTGCTTGTTGTACATGGCTTATTATATTTTGTCTGCAGCTTTCAAGCTTAGCATATGAGGAGCTGGCTCCTAGCCATTATGAGCCTGGTGCCGGCAAAGGCAAGAAGAGCAGTGTCACCGGAGCTACGTCTTCTACAGCTAACTCTGGGAAGAAGAAGAAAGCCGTCATCCAGCTTGACGAGGATGACGAGAACACCGCCTTGAACATTCCCCTGAAGAAGTATGTCTTTAGTCGTAAGTTGACCTTTATTGACTTGCTTATTTTGTCTTGTAGAATGAAAACTACATCGCCCAAGCTGCGGGCTAAAGTAGCCGCTGGCAGGAGTAAGCCGCCAAAACCTTCTCCGACAGTTGCACCGGCAACGCCTGCGTCAAGCGTGTCGGTGATTGTTTGCCCGGGACCTTGATGGCGGACTCGTTGGTTCAGGCTTCTCAGCCCCCAGTCGGTCCGTCAATGGCGGCAACACAGAAAGTGGCGGCCGAATAAGATGCCGCCAATTTTACTCTTCCAGAGATGGCTGAAGCTCCGGCTAATGATGCTGCCCAGTCCAAGGCCATCAAGAAGGAGTTGGTGGATTCCTTGGCGGAAGACGTTGGCGACTCAACGTCTAGCCAAGGTCTTTCCCCAAGTGTGGGAGTGAAGGACATCGTGGCGACCGTGAAGACCGCGTGGTGGCACCAAGTCCTGGTACTCTCACATGGACGGTCTATTTGATACTCTCCAGGAGGCAGGAGCAGCTCTAGGTAATTTTATGCTTTATCCATATTTGCAGCCCCCGAGCGCTTAGGCAGATGAAAAGATTGGTTTTATCCGGCTGAGGGGTCTTTGACTTGGAAATATTTACCTGATTGATGTCCCCCTTTTTTGTTTTGTTTTTGTTTTTGTTTTTGTTTGCAGTCTCATCTTTCTGCCAAGAGCGAGCCACATAATGCTCTTATTGATAAGAACAAGGAATGCCGCCTTTTGAAGAAGGCGGCGGCAGAAAAGATGCCAGGATTGCGAGCTTGGAGGAGGCGCGCAAGAAAGATGAAGGTGAAAAGAGTTTGACTTTTTCCTTCCGCCTTTTTGTTATCGCCATTTTTTGCTTACCGGCTTTCTGTTTTGTTGCAGATTTGCTGGACCATGCCAAGGATGTGTTGAAGGCCTCCGAGGACTTGCAATCCTTGCAGAATGAAGCTTCTGACTTGGCGAAAGAGGTCATTGATTTGAAGAAAAAGCATGGCGAGGAACTTGAAGCACGAGAGTTATCTCATGCTTCTGAAGTGAGCCGGCTATCTGGTGAGCTGGAGGCTCTTGGCAAGAAGCTTGCCGAGACGGAGAAGGCGGCGAAGAAACAGCAAGAATCTCTAGCCTCCGCCGTCAAACTTGTCGAGGACAAATTGGCCGCTCATCTGGATGAGCTTACTGCCATTTATGACAATGTCCTTGGTACGTTCGTTCTCCACCTTTTTTCTTTTTTGTGCCTTGGTACACCATTGATACTTATGTTTGTTTTTCTCTTCAGTGCCGGCAGGTTTTAGCGACAACGAAGACATTTCTCCTCGGCTTGCTCGCATCCTACATGTTGGTGAGCTGATCACCAAGGCCATTGCAGCTGGCAAAAATTTCTCCGCCAAGTTCTTCGCGTGCAAGAAAGATAGTGATCCTGTGGACTTCGAGGCTATTCAAAACTTGCTGAATCAGGCAGCCGCCAAGCATGAGGGTGTTCTTCAATCAGCTGCGCAAGGCGGCGCCAAGATGGCACTTGGGCAGATGATGGCTCATTACCCCTGAAAGAGCATGTTTGGTCTAAATCTGTTTTGGAGCTTAATGACAACACACTAACCGGACTAATTGTGTTGCTAAGTCATGCAAAAATCCTAAGATCAACACATGGTTCGGATATGGAGGGAGAGGGCTTGAATATGAACCAGGAATGCTAACTTCCTGTCTGGCAGTAGTACAGCTGGTGCAGCGGTAGTACCGCTCCTCCTGGAGCGGGACTACTCCAACACACAAGCTACAAACACTGGCGGCAGTACCGCAGACGATACGACTGCTTACAGGCAGCGGTACTACCGCTGGAGCTACTGCCAGAGGTATCGCCAGATAGATTTTAGCCTCGGATATCACTTCCGGTACCCGGGCGGTAGCAGCCACGTTTTACCGATGGAGCCCTTCGGATTACTTCAAAGGGAGCCAACGGTAGTACCGGCAGCTCCACCGGTAGTACCGCTATCTGGCAGCAGCGGTAGCTCATCGAGGTACCACAGCCGCTGGAGACGGTGCTACACTGGGTACTGCCCAGATACATGTGGCGGTAGTACCGCTAGCTCAGCGGTTGTACCGCTGTGCAGTTTTTCCAGCACATAACGGTTAGATTTCGAGGGCCCTATTTAAAGACTGCTTCTTCTCCAAGAAGGGTTGGTGATTCACACACTCTCTCCTCCATTGTTGCTGAGCTCCAACCTCAAAGATCTCCCAATCCTCCCACTCAAACTAGCTGATCTTTGGGATCGATGGAGAAGACCAAGATCTACATTCTCACCCAAGCGATTTACATTTCCCCCCTCATTCACGTGAGGGATTTGTGCCTAGGGTTTCCATTGGGAAAACCTAGGCATTTGTTCTTACATCTTGTGTTGTTTGAGCAGATTGTGGTGATTTGGTAGCCTCCAATTCAATTGTGGATGTGTGCCCCAAGCTTGTTGTAAAGGCTCTGGTTTGCGCCTCGAAGGGACCGATAGTGGAAGGTGAACCAATTCTTTGTGGTGCGACAAAACTATCGATGATTCTGTGATATAATCACTACTTGTGTACCGTAAAATGATTTTTGGAAAAAATTTAGAGCAAACTATCACACACTTGTAGTTAAAATTAGAATTACTTTCAGAAAATCGGCATAAAGTCATTTAAATAAGCAAAATTAGGTAGAAAGCGAGAAAATTCCTAATATTTGTGTACTTTGTGTGAAAATTGGATTGGTGCAATTTTGCATCATACTTTTTGTACTTGCTTCACAAAAAAAGTCATTTTTGGCACTTAGAAAATGGAAAGTTATTTTTTGGACTCTGCGGAGTGTCGGCACTCGGCAAAGGTGGGTGTCCATCACGGTGCCATCGGCTGGGCTGTTAGAATAAACATGGTCCCACGAGTCTGGCGAGTGAGGTTGTTTGCTGAGTGTTTTTTGCATTCTTTGTCGACCGTGAGATTTTTGCCGAGTGATTTTTTGGACTAGACTCGCAAAGTATGAGTTTGCCGAGTGGTTCTGTGTTTGCCGAGTGTTTTTGGTGTCTACACAGCATATAGTTGCTTTGCCGAGTGGCCCGCGTTTTGGCACTCGGCAAAGCCTCTGATACTCGGCAGCGCCGTGGATTCCAGTAGTGAATTACTCTTGTTGTAAATAAGTTAGCCGTTCCTTTTCGAGGGGGTTGTATGATGGAAGGTGTGGGAAAATCAATCCTTGCGCAGTCACAACCCCCACATATACATACCCATCCCAGGTTTTGGAGGAGAGAAACTCCTGAAAATGTTATCGTTGCTGTTTGCTTGGAAGGGTCTGGAAGTTCCGGTGCTCAGAGCCTGAAGTTCCGGTGTGTCAAACCCCGGAAGTTCCACCCTTGCGCCCGGAAGTTTCCGAGCCTCGGAAAATCGGCTAAGTCCCTTAGCAATTTCGGCACTGACTATGGGCTAGAAGTTTGGCCGGAACTTTGACCGGAAGTTTCCGATGGCTGAAAGTTTCGGCCCTGCACCCCGAAAGTTCCGGTGTAAGTTCCGGCCTTCTGACAACAGCAATGGTCAGATTTCGGGGGACCTATAAATACCCCTCCACCTACCTTGAGCTGGTTGCTCGTCCCAGTTTCTCTCTCCTCCATTACTCCAAAGTTTTAACTGCCCCGATCTCCCACCTCACCCACCCAAACCTTATTCCCTTCAAGGATTTGGTAGAGAAGAGCAAGATCTACCCTTTCACCGAGCCAGAAATTGATTCCCCCCTCATACCCTTACCCTTGTGGAACTTGTTATCTCTTGGGTTTCTTGGAACCCTAGATTTGAGATTAGGTCTTGGAGCTTCATCTTTGTGTGAGAAGCTTCAGGGCGTTGTTGGGAGTCTCCAATACAATTGTGGAGAGCCCCAACCTTGTTGTAAAGGTTTGGTCAATGCCTTCAAGATGACCTCATAGTGGAACAAGCCAATCCCTCACGAGAGAAGCTCACGAAGAATAGGGTGAGCACATCCGTGCCATTGGAGTGCCTTGGTGGCTCCACACCCCTCCAACGTAGACGTACTTCGCTAGAGAAGGAACTATAGGAAACATCTCCTCGTGGCATACCGATCTTTCAGCAGCCTTCCTAAGTTGCGCATTATTCCGTTGCGCATTATTCTTGCTTACATCACCTAGGTTGTATTCATTTCGTTGCACATCTAGTCAACTTTGTGATATCTTTTTAAGCCTTAATTAAAAAGAAAAACTAAAATTGTTAGTTAATCGCCTATTCACCCCCACCTCTAGTCGGCCATACCGATCTTTCAGCGGTCCTCCTAAGACTTGTGCAAGATTTTCACCTCCCGGCTTTATGCCAATGCGGAGGTATTACCGGTCCTTTGACCGATCATTCTAGAACGACGCCACCCCAAGTGGTGCATCCATGGTGGCGACGTCGGCTTGGCTGTGACACGCGTTTTGGCAGCGTGCAACGAAGGGACTCGATTGTTTTTTTAGTATTTCTCCCAACGTATTCTGTGTACAGGTCCTAGTTTAATTTTGGGACCTTTATGTAAAACGTACCACCACCTGAGATAGTGCGGCTTCCGAGTCCTTCTAGACCCGCCCCTTTATTAAAAAAACTAGTATGTAGGATTAGTTAATCTGCTACAACAGATTAGAGAATACTTTTTAATATAAGTTGCGTCTTTTCAACACCCAAAGAGTTCTCAATTACTTCAAATCGGTGGAGGTATAAAAGATGGGCTGAAGAAAACTAAAAAAACAAAGATGTCCATAAAACACGTAAGGAGGACCTTAACACTAGACCTAAGTATCCAATCGGGTCCTTGAAACAACCTCTGCAGAGAGATGCGTCGAATGCCGCCTCGGATGAAACTAGTTGGGGGTGACCAGAGCGCCACCACTGCATTCCGCACCGGAGAAAAAAGAGATGTAATTTACACCGAGATCGTACTACCTCCCATTCGGCAACTAAGTAGGGAGGAGTAATAGGAGCAGATTGGACTGAGAGAGGAAATGACGAATGGGGATGGTGTGCTACTGGCGGGTATGCCAGGGGAGGACAGTCACGGCGACCACCGTGTATCCGCGCGGATGCAAAGGCAGCTCAAATTTGGGTCGAAAATGGGTCAAAACCGACCGCGAAACAGACTGATGTCCGTTTACGTGGCCACGTTGGACAATAATTTTTGTCCCTGGAGATAAAACCGTACACAGACGGACGAAATGTGTCGTCCCGTGTTGTAGTTGCCCTAACGACACACAGTTCACATGTTTAAAATCTTCGGAGCACCGTATTGCAAAAGAGCCATCCCATCTCGATGGCCCACTTGTCATAAATTCACCGCCGGGGTCCTGTGTTAAATTGGGGCAATTCCTTATAACCCCCCGGTCACTTAAAACCCCACATGTCATAGACAGCGGGGGGGGCCTGTGGGCGATACTTAAGTGACCTGGGGGTTATCGTAGATTACCCCGTGTTAAATTAAACTACTAGACTAGAACTTCCCCCTGCTCTTCTTCGTTTCTTCGGCGCATCTCTTTCTCCCCAGGGCTGCTCCGCCTCGGCCCCAAGCACACACACACAGAAAAGGAGAGAGGCCGCTTCGAGAAAAGAGAGGAGAGCCATGGACGACTACGCGCGGGAGATGATGGAGCTCAAGACGCTCGTCACCCGCACCCTCGAGAAGAAGGGCGTCCTCGCCAAGATTAGGGTCAGTGACTTCCCATCCCCTTCTTACTCCCGATCCACTAGGGCTAGGGCTAGGGCTAGGGACAGATCTGCCTCTCCTCCCCTCCCACGTCCTTCCAGGATCTCGACATTTCGTGGTTTCCACCGACCCCCTGCACCAAATCTCACATCTCCCCGACCCCCACCCCCCATTGGAACGGAAATGCCTGCGTGAAAAAGACAGATGCTTCATTTATTGTACAGGTTACTAGGAAACAGAACAGTAATCTCACTAGACGATCTTGAAGAAAATGTATTCTTGTGGGGTGTCTGCATGGGGTGCCTGCATCACTAGACGATCTCAGTGCCACGATCCTATCACATCTTTGTTTCCACTATAAGCATTACGCATCAACGGGTTCTCCATTTTATGTTCACAACGTTCGTTATTCTGCAAAACATAACATTTGGTTGTGTAGTTCAGTTAAATTTACGCAACAATTACATGTATAAGTAATCAAGGTTCAAGAAAGCGCTGGGCGTCAATTCCTAGTTTAGCCTCTGCCTGGAGCCTATGTCGCTTAAGCTCACACGGAGCATGATTGATCACTAGGTGTTTTGCTGTTGCCTAGCACCTTGGCGCGCTTAAGCGCACGCCTAGGCACGCCTTTTTTAACCATTAATTGTTAGGTAAAGAACCGAAGATTTGCTGTTGTTTCCGTATATGACCTAGGTTATGTTCGACAAAATCCATAAATGTTGTTTCCTTATCTGTTAAACCTAGGTTATGTTCGACAAAATCCACATATGGTGTTTCCGTATCTGTTAAACCTAGGTTATGTTTGACAAAATCCACATATGTTGTTTCCGTATCTGTTAAACCTAGGTCATGTTCGACAAAATCCACATATGTCCCTTATCTATTAAACCTAGGTTATGTTCGACAGAATCCCCATATTTCCAATAGTTATTAGATTTACATGGAAAGACTCATTCTAGCACAAGGCATCATATTCCACATACTTCCATTAGTTATTACTAGATTTACCTGGAAAGGCTCATTCCGGCACAAGGCATCATACTTTTGCATCTTGTGTCTTGCATGACCAGGCTGAACTGAGAGCAAGTGTGTTTGAGGCCATAGAAGATGAGGATCGTGTGGCAGAGGAGAATGAAGATGGTGGGAATCCTGCTTTGCTTGGTAGCTGCAATGACCGTGCTAAGCAGCTGCATGCTTCACCCTCAGGTTTGTGCTCTCAATAACGGTGTCTGGTTATTGGATCAATAGACTGTATCTGTTGCTAAGATCTTGTCTGATATATTCAGTAACTCTAGGATTTTTATCCTGATGTTCTTGATTCTAGATGTATAATATATCAACATTGTATTGCATGATAATATTCTCTGCTACAAATGTTTGCAGATTTTAGCTTATTAACTTGTTGTTGCTACCAATAATGGAGCTCAAATTAATTAAGGTTGTTTGCACACCCTATTTTATGTGCTTCTGCGCTCCTGAAATATCTATCCTCTTTACTCCCTTGTTGTGGGCCTTTTAGCTTTCATGCTTCTGCACTAATATTAGTTCAACACTTCAGTGAAGCATTTGTAAAATGCAAATTATTGACTTTGTCTATGTCGCTTCCAGTCTCATCACGTATGTCTTTGATGCTTAAGGTCTCTGTATTCTGCAAAAGTTTATAAACTATGTAGGAGGGTGATTCACATCCTAGAGTTTATGTTGCTTGCAGGTAGGTTATTAACAGCGCTTATAGGTGAATACTTGGAGTGGGCCCAGCTAAGTCACACCATGAAAGTTTATTTGCCGGAATGTAATCTGGTAACCATTCTTATATTCAATATATCTTAGCTGTGTTTCTCAAATATCAGCATGCACTAATGTGTGTCCTGTACTTGTAAATCAGCCAAAGGACTTTTGGAAGAATGAGCTAAAGGATTTTTCTAACAAGAACGGACCTGAAGGGAGCAGGAGTGCTGAGAGTGGTCCCATGCTTTTAGATGTTCTTGAAGGATATCTCAAATATGAGGTTAATCTCTTTCTTACACAGAAAGACGGTCATCAAAGTGGGCCTGTATAATGTTGACAAACGGCACATTTCTTGATTATTATTTGCATGTGAACTAACTACCTGTGAAAAAAATGCTTGTCTAATCGTAATGGAGGATTAACTGTGCAAACAAGTTAGATGTTATTCTTTTAGATTTTGAGAAGTAGAAGCTACAAGTTACTTGGACTACTTTATTAATAACATATATGTTTATTCTCCAAACAAACTTCATAAATAGCTTTATCTGCCATAGATGCATACTTGGTTTACTCGTAATTGTTCTGTTGTGTAGAATTTGTCTCAAACAAGGATGGCTGGGAGGAGAATAGTCAATTCTGAGTCTGATTCAACATTGAACACTGACCATCGGAACATGAGGAGGCCACCGTCTTCATCTTCAGTAGGAGGTCTGCCTCCTATGACAAGGTGGGTAACACTTAACCTACTGATATTCTGTCATTCTAATGATGTTGCAGCCATGGTTTTTGAGTCGCCGACTAGTTGCCGACTAATCGCCGAGTCGTTTTCTCAAAACCACGGCGACTCGCGACTAGTCGGCGACTTGTGGAGCGACTAGTCGCCGACTTGGAGCGATTAATCGCCGAGTCGTGGGCGGTTGGCGACTTGCTTGAGTCGCGACTCAAAAACCATGGTTGCAGCTGTTTGTCTTTTTGTTTCCTCTAAATGTTGGTAACACTCAGGTACCTAACATGCAATTTATTCTTTTTGTCTTTTTAACTTGTCAGGCAAATGCCATCGTCGCAGACATCAGGTACCTAACATGCAATTTATTCATTTTTTTTCTCATACCCATGTTGTTGCTTTCCTCTAACACAAATGCTTTGGACATTCAGACCGAAGAGGTGGCTCTTCCGCATCCAGTACAAGGAAAGAGGATTACAACTGGGGCTATGACGATGATATCTCAGAAGAAGTATTGCGTACAACCAGCGCTCTAGAGAACATCCAGTTAGACCGGAAAGCCCGAAACCTGACAACATCTTGGAGGTAGGAATGTTGCCAGAGTCGATTGCTTTGTGCATTTCCCCTCTTTTCCATGGCTTTGTGATGATAGCTTATATCCTTGCAGGCATCCAGGCAACAGCGCCGAGTAGCATCTGTAAGGTGGACTCACTCCAGTGCGCTGTTGGCTTGCTTGGTATCCCCTTCTAGTTGGTATTGGACTCTGAGTGCGTGTGTGTTGTAATCCAGCTAATTATGCAACTAAGATGAGATTTTATAGTGTGCTAGACCTATTCATTGTAACCTTTCGTGTGCGTATGATTTCAAATTGATTTGATTTACACCGACAAGTTGCTTTTGTCTTGAATGTACCTAATTGTACAAGAGGCAGATTGTGGCTAGTATATTGGTGCTGAGTTTATGATGATAACTAGACTTGCACATGGTGCTGCTCAAGCATAAGCATCAGAATACATTAGTCTCGGAGATAGATCCGCCATTCAGTAACATCAATATAAAATATAGACATTGTATTCTTCCGTTCTGAATACTTTAGCATCATCACAAACACACTAGGAGAATTGTGCTATACTTCTTGCACGAGTTGTCACAGTAGCATCGTTTCATCTTCACTGATGTTGCCCGTGATTGTGCCTACCCTCGTATGTGGTCAGCAGCGAATTGTCTGATGAACGCTCCACGAACTTGCGCGCCTTGCATCTTGCTGTGCTGCATCTGTAGTAGCTCCTGCACGTTCAGCAACCACGTGTAAACGACACTCCAGGTAGAGGTGCATAGCCCTATAATTCATACTACTAGTGTTTGATTTAAACAAAAACGCTGCATACTACTATTGGTACTTGAACAATCTTCTCTCAAAACAATCAAAATGGGTATGTATTCACGGATGTGACAACTATGCTCTCAACTTGTGGAAGTATTACCTTGGAAATGAGTTACCATTAACAGCTTTCTGACCATACTTGCGCCAACGGAACGCGGCATCCCCAGATGGCTCGTGTTCTGTTGGGGATTGGAGTGCAGCCTCAGCAGAAGCTATCAGGCCATTTGCTACGCTCGATTGCTTCTCCCTTCTGCTGAAAACGGAAATTTCAATCAGTGGAGCACTGGATTTATTGGATCAAACAGATGTAACTTACATCAGCACAAAATATGGCAGGCATTCAGACTCCTTTTAGGTAGCTGACCTAGAGTAGCCTAGTGTTTAGCTTCTGCTTTAGGTTTTAACTTTGCCTTTGCTGTTATTTTTTGTGTTTTACTTTGTCGCAGGCACCTTTGGTGGTTTGTATTGTAGGAGCTAAATCAGTTAGCTCCCTTCTAACAAGGTTATGCTTCACACACACTAACACATATGCATATATGACAGACACATATATGCTCTATATTTCATAGATATGCTTGGGGCTACATCTTGGCTTACTATCTTTCCAACTTGTGTTCTGGTTGCCTTACAACGATGGGTACATGTCCTATTTATAGAACTTTACAAACCGACCTACTAGAAAATATCTACTAGCTTCTACTGCCTTCTACAGTGTACTACAATCTCTTTTACTCTGGAGTCTTCTACTAGTTACTAGCTTAGCTACTAAACTACACTAGTGAAAACCCTACTAGGTGGTAGATATTTCTAGAATGCACAGGATTATTCCAACAATCACCCCCTAATCCTGATGCGTTCACTTCTGAAACCTAGCGGCCACGGACTCGACCTGGCGCACACACGCCGGTCGCCACCGCCACGGACACAACCTGGCGCTCACATACGCCGGTCGCCACCGCCACGGATACAACCTGGCGCTCACATACGCCGGTCGCCACCGCCACGGATACAACCTGGCGCTCACATACGCCGGTCGCCACTGCCACGGACACAACCTGGCGCTCACATACGTCGGTCGCTTCTTCCATGGCCGTCGCATGGCGCCGCTACGGCCTCCGTGGCCACGCAGCACCACCTCCACGCCGACGCCATGCCGCGCCACCGCGGCTCCTGCGCCACAACACAGGACCTCCGCGGCCTTCTTGCCGCGCCGCCGTGGCCGCTGCGCCACCACGCAGCGCCTCCGCAGCCTCCGTCCGCCGCGCACCACGGCCCCGAACCTTGCGGCTCTGATACCAATTGTAGGAGCTAAATCACTTAGCTCCCTTCTAACAAGGTTGTGCTTCACACACACTAACACATATGCATATATGATAGACACATATATGCTCTATATTTCATAGATATGCTTGGGGCTACATCTTGGCTTACTATCTTTCCAACTTGTGTTCTGGTTGCCTTACAACGATGGGTACATGTCCTATTTATAGGACTTTACAAACCGACCTACTAGAAAATATCTACTGGCTTCTACTAGCTTCTACTGCCTTCTACAGTGTACTACAATTTCTTTTACTCTGGAGTCTTCTACTAGTTACTAGCTTAGCTACTAAACTACACTAGTGAAAACCCTACTAGGTGGTAGATATTTCTAGAATGCACAGGATTATTCCAACATGTATTTTGCGTCTTCTTGACGTTCTTCTTCTAATACACAATGACACACTTTTGATGCGTGTTCGAAAAGAAAAAAAGAGTTAAACCATTAGAGCATTCCACTCCAAGATGGAAACCCCATGAAAAGACATGTAGGCACAGTACGTTGTTTATTACAGTCAGCTCAGCGGACCAAGGACACCTACGATTTACTTCCTGTTTTCCAAAAAACTGAGTCAGCTCAGCACTGCAAGGATATCACAATGCTGTAATACTTCATATATTTTTCCTGATATTTATCATTATGGGATAACAAATTGGCAACACCAGAGTATCTCCCTTATTCTTAACAGAATACCATAATAACATAACTGAAGTTCATCGTACGGCAGTTGTACAGTTACTTTTTGATGTTCTATTCTTTTTCGTTTCATCTATGGCTTCTCCTATTTTCGGTTCTTAGTCTTAGATTTTGGGTTTTACGGTGTTTTGGCTGTACGACTTGTGACATCTCGGTGCCTTCTCCTAATACAAACGACATACGTTTAGATGCGTGTTAGAGAACAAAAATGAAGTCTCCTATTTGCCATTCTAATCCACAACCTGAACATATTCCACAAAGTAATGAAGTTTTGAATCCCAATATTAAACAA
Source organism: Poa pratensis (assembly GCA_947311845.1). Lineage (NCBI taxonomy): Eukaryota > Viridiplantae > Streptophyta > Magnoliopsida > Poales > Poaceae > Poa > Poa pratensis. The sequence continues at coordinate 39,341,491 of CAMZMU010000083.1, read as the reverse complement.
CACTAACATACCTTCTCTTCCAGTCACAGACCTGACTAGTGTTTCCAAATCCATCAAAGCAGTCGCAGCTGCTTTTGAGTGGCACATCAACATTGGAGCAATCATAGCTGCACACTCCTAACTGGCTTTCTGCTCCAGCACCATTGCTATCATGGGCTTCGATGACCACAACCTCTGTACCTGTCAATGAAACCGGCTTCTCTGGAGGATGGGTCTTGGGATGGTTGTGCTCACCGTTGTACACAATTTCAGAAATTTGGCCATCTAGTGTTGTCTCCACCTTTCTCTTGGCAGGGCAGGTTGGGTAAGTGCACTTGTAGTAGCTCCGTGGGAACTCACTCCCTTTCACTTGCTTCTGCCCATACTTTCTCCAGTTGTAGCCATCAAAGGACAGGCGGTTCTTCAGACCGTGAATTGGCTTGTTGATATTGTGGAACACTGTCATATGGTCACAGGAGACTGCCCGTTCTGTATCGATGACCATCTGTTCATGTGTGGCATCCAAGCCACCATCCTGTAACTGAAGGTTTGCACATTGTTATAAGAAGATCATATATACCCTGGATATTTATCAAATAAAGATTTCTCGAAAAAAAATATCAAATCATCCAATAGATGACAGATGGGTACTCAGATTCGAAGTATCATTTTTGGGGAGTAGCAAACATTGACTATCAGATAAACACAAAGTTCCTTTCCAAATTCAGTGAAAGGTAAACTGAATTTCAGCGAAGAACTGACCATGGTAACAGCAATTCTCGTCGATAGATCACTCGGTGGCGGCGTGAAGCGCGTCACCTTTGGCCTCCTAATTGTAGCAGTCTCCTCTGGACAGGTGATCTGCGTGGAAGCAGTGGTAGTGCAGTCTTTCAAGAGCTTCGGGAAGGAACTGAAGCTGGAGAAAGGCCTGGAGGGCACAGGCTTCACAACAGTTATCTTTTCTTGACTTTGCATCTTCCACTGACAAAAGAGTAGAGGACATTCATTTACTATTCAATCTAATCAATCATAATATGAAGTGGAGCTTGGGTGTAAGGAAAACAAAGGTAGTATAAAATGAAGGTAGATTATGTGAAAAGTAGTTCATCGTCGTATATTTCAGCTAGTAACAGAAAATTCTGTGCTGAAAAGTGCAAATAAAATAGCAAGACACCGACCGAGTTAACAAAAGAGGCTTGAATTGAGTTAACTTATGGGCACAACGACTCACACAGATGGGTGCTCTTTTGCCCTTTTGCTAGAAACTACAGGTATGTGATGAAAACTATCAAGATGACAAAAGAGAAAAGAAACCCTTAGTGAAAGATCAAACTTTACTAGATCGGTAACATGCATGAACTAAATTTGTAAAATTAACCAATCTTCAGCTAAAACTTGAGGATTAATCAGGATCAAGCAACAAAATATGCAGAACATGCTAATGTAACAAACACAACTTCGAAGTGCTACTTACTTTTCCGTTATGCATGTATGAACAACTTGGAGCAAAGAAGAAAAATAATGAAAATATAAGGTTCACGTACCTAAAACCTTGTGCTCTGTGCTCCGTCACAGCAGTAGACTGGTAGATGCAATGGAAGGCAAGAAGGAAGTTAAGCTGAAGAGTTGACAAGAAGAGGAGAGACGGAAGATAGCTGGGGTGTGCATGCATGACTGTTAGGTTTGGCCTCCTGAGGGGTAGGTAGATGCCAGATGGCTACCCTCAGTCCTCAGTGTCTGCCTATTTCACTTTGCAAAATTGCATAGATCTGGAGCATCATATTATTACCTATTAAGGAAACTGCATCTCACAGCAGCCCACTGTATTTAAGGTAGCAAAATATTGCATATAACACTGGATACTAGAGCAAACATTTTACAGCAACCGATCTCATTATTCCAACTCCAATCAAACAGCGCGAATTGATGGAATGCAATATCAGTTTTCTTTATCTTCACTTCACCTCAACAATCAAAACTAACAAGCTAACTAGATTTTTGGGATACTGAAAGGTCAACAAACAGGTCACAGTATACAAGTAAAAAGAAACATGTTTCTTAGAAGATGAATAAAATGGATCAGAAATTTACGGTGCAGAAAATGCTCCAAATGAAAGAAAATATATGCATCTCCTGAGAATTTTTGCAGCGCACAAGGGATGAGCAAGAATAGAAGATGGAACAAAAAAAAGTTGTAAATAGCGCGCCATGGCAAATAGCAGCAGCCTCCAAAACAGCTATAGCAGGCAATTGTACATGGATTCCGCGGCAACCTGCTCAAACCGCTATAGTGGAGCTATAGCCGGGTCTTTAAAACATGGAAACAATCAGGACATCTGTGATAAAAGCAAACCAACAGAGGAAACACGCAGAACAGCTGAAGAACAAAATACAACTCCAAGTGTCGTAGCTTTGAGTTCTATCTTGGTTCCACACTGGATTTCCTAGCAGTGAGTTCTGTTTCCAGTCTTGTCTTGAAGATTATGGATTATGAACTAGACATTGCTGCAGTTTGGAACTCACATGTGCTCCTCGTTGCAACATTTGCAGCAAAGATATAAGTAGCTCCAAAATTCTAGAAGTAGCATTAACAGAAACTCTTCAACAGCTAACAGTCGAGAGTCTAAAGTCTAAACCCTTGTCTTCAGTAGAGGCACTGAACTAAACAGCTTGCGCATGTGATCAATTAGCATCAAAGAGCAAAGAACATGAGAACATCTTATATAGTACTGAGAGATACAGAACTACTCAAATGATCAAAAAGCAAAAGCACATGAACTCCAACAGTTGTGATACATCCATACACCAAAGTTCAGCGCCATGGAAACATAAAGCACAGTAAAATTGCATTAACCATACTAAAGAATTAACACTTCACCGTAGAACTTTGCAAAACTCTACTTACACTTGCACGTATACTCTGTTCTAAGCTGCTACTCCTCCCAAGCACACTGCAACTCAATCGCTCGTAACACAGACTTGGAACATCAGTCTTCCTTGCCGACCTCACTGGCCTTCTTCTTCTTCTCCTCCTCCTCCTTCTCTTGGATGAGGTGAGCGATTAGGTGCAGCATCTCGGCCCTCATTGCCTTGACGCTCTGGGCGTCCACCTCCTTCCTCACCGTATCGAACCAATCTGTTCCCCCTCCTGCTGCTGCTGCCCTCGACGGTCCTTCCACCAGTTGCAGATCGCTCTGGCCACCGCAAGGACGTAGACGCCGCAGTCGTGGCCGTTGACCTGCATCGGGGTGGGGCCCTCGACGAGCGGCACCCCGTTGTCGGCGTCGGGGAGCAGTGGGCGGAGCGCGGCGGCGAGGCAGCGCGCGGCGGGGACGTTGACGACGCCGAGGCTGTCGTGGTGGACGAAGCGCGGGCGGGAGGCGCCGGCGGTGGCGGCGTCGAGGACGAGGAGGGTCCAGTGGGAGCCGCCTTCGGCGAGCGAGACGTCGGGGTTGTCGTTGACGGGGAGGAGCGCGAGGCGTCGGGAGGCGAGGCGGAGCGGCTCGGCCACCATGGCGACGGACCCCGGGTCCGGGAGGTTGGAGAGGAGGTAGGGTATGGAGGGCGGCAGGAGGAGGAGGTCCGCGCAGTCGTCGTTGGCCCCGAAGGCGGAGGAGAGGTGGGCGAGGTAGAAGGCGATGATGCGGTCGTTGAGGAAGTGGCGGCCGCGGAGGATGGCGAGGTCGGAGCGGAGGAGCACTACGTCCCCGTAGCTCAGCACGCGGTCGTTCCCGTCCTCGCCGGCGGCGGAGGCCGCACTGGGAGGATGCATCTCGTGGACAGGTCCGTTGAGGAGATGCTTCCGGAAAGTGGTGGTGTCTTTTTTCGATTTACTCCTTACACGTGTTCCGATTTGCTGCGAACGAGCGTAAGGATGTGGCTGTAATATAGGGCACGTGATAGGGGAGTGACCATCTCTTCGTCCAGTTTTTTTTTCCGAAACACAGTACAATACAGACGCTCACATACTGAGCCGGCGGTCGGGTCTTGAGATTGACGAAGTCACCACATGCGTCTCGCTGTCGACGGGAACGTCGTCTCCCACTGAAGAATATTCCGCCTAAATGAGAAACACCAATGTCAAACCTGGGGTTTGAACTTTGGTGGGCTGGGGATACAATTGAAAACTGCGAAGTTGCACTTGGACATTCAGCAAGCTTAACGGAAGTTGATTCTTTTTTTCATCTCTAGGCATATAGACCTTCTTCTCATTCGTCAAGATCTCATTCTTTTTTCATCAACAATTGTTACATTCACTGTGGCCTACTGTGCAACGCAGTATCAGTTTAAACGGTTGTTCCAACCAAGAAGAGGGAAGGTTAGAAGTTGAAGTGCAGGGGTTTTAATCAGTTGATATTTTTTTTGAAAATAAACTGCATCAGATAAGGTAGAAAATCAATATCTCTTGACCAAATACTTAACAGAACATTGTCAGCAGAAATGAGAACAAAAACAACAAATCAACTAGTCAAGTCGGTTCTCTCAGTTCTGTCAGGCAGGCTAAATGCCAATACACTGAAGTACAGCTACACTACAGGGTCGAGGTAACAAACCATGGACACATCTGGAGCAGATACACCGTTGCCTATTGCCAACAAGGATATGTACAAGAAATTTTTTCAACCTCATTCTGCTCCAGCATATCAGACTCACCACCGACTTAGGGTCGGCGGTGGGTTACCTCTTCCTCTTCCCACCTGGGCCTCCAGCAGCCTTCCCTGAAACTTTTGGTTTTGCTGGCGCCTTCTTTGCGCTCGAGCCGTTGCCATTGGCCTTCAGGTCGAGCTGCACTTGAATTCCTGGGAGTAGGATCAATATCACAAATTAGTTGGCTTCAAATGTGCCCAGACAACTCTCGCGATAACAAATATCAAACAAGCCAGAAAATGACGAGTAACCTTTCTTCTTAGGGTTAATTATCAGGCGGCCCTCAGATGTCGCCATGTACTCAGTTTTGCCCTCAACTGCGAATCGTGCTCAGTTTTGCCCTTAGTCTGTGTGCAAAGACTTATTCCGTGACTCTTGCCGTCTCCTATCTGGTTAATGGTTTGACTGTTAACTTCTGACGGTTGGGACCCACATGTCATGAATTTAATAGTTTCAGCTTTTTTTTTGGAAATGTTTAAATTTCTCACAGGAGGCCCACTACTGACGAATCTGAATCTGAGATTTAAACAGTACAAAATTCGAAAATTTCAAGTTTCGAAAAAAATTTGAAAAAAATTCCGAATGTTGATAATGATTATTTATACTAGTGTGCAAAATTTGAGTGTGAAATATTGTGTAGTTTAGTCTATGTAAAAATGACAAATTTCGGGATCTAAGATCTAGATCTAGATCTAAAAAATTCGAATTTTTCAAGTTTTAGATAAAAATGTGAAAAAAATCCTGGATGTCAACAATGAACATTTATTCTTATGTGCAAAATTTGAGTGTGAAATATTGTGTAGTTTGGTCTATGTAAAAATGACAAATTTCGAGATCTAATATCTAAATCTAGATCTAGATCTAAAAAATTCGAATTTTTCAAGTTTTAGATAAATATGTGAAAAAAATCATGTATGTCAACAATGAATATTTATTCTTATGTGCAAAATTTGAGTGTGAAATATTGTGTAGTTTGGTCTATGTAAAAATGACAAATTTCGGGATCTAATATCTAGATCTAGATCTAGATCTAAAAAATTCGAATTTTTCAAGTTTTAGATAAAAATGTGAAAAAAATCCTGTATGTCAACAATGAACATTTATTCTTATGTGCAAAATTTGAGTGTGAAATATTGTATAGTTTGGGCTGTGTAAAAATGACAAATTTTTGGATATGAGATCTAGATCTAAACAGTACAAAAAAATTCGAATTTTTTCAATTTTTGAAAAAAAAGTGAAAAAAATTCCGAATGTTGATAATGATTATTTACAATAGTGTGCAAAATTTGAGTGTGAAATATTGTATAGTTTGGTCTGTGTAAAAATGACAAATTTGTGAATCTCTGGTTGAAGCAGGGGGTTTCGGACGGGGTTTAGGGTTTCCGGGGTTTCGGACGGGGTTTAGGGTTTCCGGGGTTTAGGGTTTCAGTGAGCTAGGGTTGAGCATAAATAATTTAGAAAAAATCAAATAAATATGAAACTTTCGCTCACTGTTTACTTATGCAACTACGTTGCTAAAAAAAATTAAAACTTGTTATATCCACAGTTAAATGAAAAACATTCACACAATTCAAGCTATCGATGGAATGAGCTAGGGTTGAGCACAACTAATTCAAAAAAAATCAAAACAACATACAACCAGCGCACATGGTCTACTTATGCAACTAAGTTACTATAAAAAATATAAAACTTGTTATATCCACATTTCAATTCCAACATTCACACGTTCACGATATCGATGGAATGAGCTAGGGTTGAGCATAAGTAATTCAAAAAAATCAAATAAATATAAAACCAGCGCACATGGTCTACTTACATGACATAGTTATCAAAAAAAAATATAAACTTTGATTTTGAGTCGGTCAACGGTTTTGTGCAAAGTTTGACCAAACATTCAAATGAGCACAAATAATTCAAAAAAATCAAAATAACATAAAACCAGCGCACATGGTCTACTTACATGACATAGTTATGAAAAAAATATAAACTTGGTATATGAGTATTTTCATGAGAAATCCTTCACACAAATGACTTACCACGAACGAAGTTGCAGAGAGTTCAAGGAAGTGAGAGAGGGTTTGATGTTTTGAAAATTTAAAAAAATTGAAAAAATCACCAAAGCTTCATTTTGGTGTGACTAAGAATGACCCAGGCTTAGTTTTTCATTTTGGTATTTTAAACTTGTTTAAATGTTGGTCAAACTTGGGTTTGACCGATTTTGAAATAATCATAAAATATTCATAAAACTTCAAAAAAATGAAAATCCAGTGCACATGATCTTAATTTGTCATGTACTAACAGCTCCAACTGATAAATAAGGTCTAGATATATATCAAACAAGAAATGCTTCAATATGGTGTGAAATCTCACATCTCAAACTATGAACTCTCATGTGTGAAGAGAGGTGGTTTATGTTTTGAGAAATGACTCCATATTGGTCAAGGACACTATATTAGTGCAATAGATGTTAACCCTAGAGTTTGAGATCATTTGGAGAAGGTCAAAAAAATGACAGGATTAGAAATGGGGCTGTTTGGGCTACCTTTGGGGCTCTTTTGTAGCTCATTTTGGTGCATATTGATGCATTTTCATGCAATGCTTGAAATCTCACACCTTTGGCTATACCATATTGATGCATTACCATGAGTGTGTGAAATATACCATGAGTGTGTGAAATATGGCCTCGTTTCGACAAACTATGTCATGGTTTCCCATTTATTTGATTTTTTTAAGTGGGTAAAAATAAGTAAAAAATAATAAATGGCATATTCTAGTAGCCCTCTAACTATTTGACAAGGTTTTACATTCTGAAAAATTCATTTGCCTACTCAAACATGGCAATGCCATTTGGACCAGAAATGTTTTTCACAAAATCGCAATATAGAAAGTTCCAAACTAGCGAAACCTTATAACTACAAAGTTGTAGTATTTCCCATTTGGCGCACAAAGATATAAAGTTTTCTTCCTAAATCGTTAGGAATATCCCGGAACGCATTGATGCCGACATGGCCATGTCCAGAGCACGCCCACAAGGTGCTCGACAAAATACCGACGGTGCCGCCCGGTCGTGGTCGTCGGATAAGCCATCCCTCGCGCATAAAAACTTGCCCGTTAGGACCATAGGCTCTCGTGGAACAAAATAGAGTGGATTTAGAGGTCGGGGGAGGTCATAAGGAAGCGAATCGAGCACGGCGACCTTCGGTTGGAGGCGAGGAAGACGGCGTCGATCCTGACGTTTTAGTCCATCCCGGCTCGCGTCCTTTCGCGTGGAGGAATAGTAGGACCCGGCGGAGCCCAATGTGGCACTGGTTCGAGTTGGGGCAGTCGGAATCAGCTCGTCCCCTTCACCACCGGCCGAAGCTCGCCGCGGATGATATCGAGCGCCTTAGAGATCCTCCGCCCCAATTGATAATACTAGAGCGACTAGGGTGAGCAACTGATCCTCATATGCATCTTTTCCCTATCGCTTGCCTCCTGAGGTCGTCGTGGACGGCGAAGACCGCGGGGTGGAGCTCCGGGTGAGGGAGACGACCATGAGCGGATGGAGCGTCGTGGACGGAGACGCCAGCACTTGAAGCGGCAGTTGGAGCAGGACACCACCGCGACGCACGCCGCCGCCGTTTCGGCCGCGCCGCCCTCGCTCCGCCGGCATCGAGGTCGGCTCTGCTCCGGTGTCGAGGGCCGCCGGCATGGCCAGGACCGTTTTTCTATTTCCCTTTGTTGCCTTTTTTTACTTGCCTTTTGTTGCCTTGGTCCCACGTTTAAGAGAGAGAAAGGTGGGTGTGTTTGTTTATTTTCAGCAAGGGCATGTGGGTCCCACTCGTCAACAGCTAACGGTCAATGCATTGACCCGACTGAAATGATTAAATCCATGACATGTGGGTCCCACCCGTCAGAAGTTAACGGTCAAACGGAATGGACTTCAGACTTGCCGTTTGGCAGTAGCTGCGACCGAACTAAGGGCAAAACTGAGGACGATTCGCACCTAGGGGCAAAACTGAGTCTGAGGAGGTCTCTAAGGGCAATCCATTAAAAAGCCCTTCTTATCACTCTGCAGGTCCAGTTTCGGCTTCGAGTCACCAGGCACAAATTCATCTGAAAGACAAACAACGCAGCTGGTTAAATAACAACGCACAACAAACTATTGATCTCAGCGTGCGTGCTGAGAATCAACTAGTACTTTTGTGATAGATTAAAGAACAAAAGTGAAGGTATATGAATATGGTATGGCAGTACTGGCACCAAATGTATAAGACATAGATTTATTCCTAGACGAAACAGATTACTCAATACGTACAACCGTTAAACATCAATAATTATATTTCTGCATCCAGTTTATCCTTCCATTCAAGCCCATTTGAAGACGAAACAGACTGTAATTATTGACCAAGAAGAAAGCATGTACCATCATTTTCAGCATCTGAAGATTCCTCTTCGTCGCCTTCAGCTGATGCTACTCCATTTTCTTCAGGCAAACTCTCATCCAATGGCTCCAGGATTGCTGCCACTCTTTTCTTCAAAGTTTTTTCATGCCTGGAATATTTATTAGATCTGCTGATCGAATAACACGACAACTACTTCCTTGTTTGTAAGCCTTCGTCAAGGCACTTTTAATAGCTGGTTGAATACCATCCATAGGATTTGGATGTCCCTGCAAAACAAAAACATATTCCGCAGCACCATCAGAAGGAATGGTGGCAATGCCAACTATATTCACACAAATTTACTCAACTAAATCATTCCTGCATGGATGCTTACACTAAGTTGATTTTCACTGAACTGAGTGAAAGTGATAAGAATTCTGAACTGAACTACAATGCACCAAAAATAATAATGAATCTGCTTTTTGAATCAACAATACAACCCCGGAGACATGTGCTACACAAGTTTGTGGACCTAATGACCAATTACTGTGACACCACACATCCACGGTACAACCAAGTAGATTCACGGTATCTTTATTGTATCTTATGTTTGCATCTGTATTGCCATCACTTTTTATTCCACATCCACACCATCACAAGCTCAATATGTCATTGAAGTTCTCATAAAATGCTACATAAGTTCATATGATGCAAACACACACCACAAAAGATAAATACAACAGTTGCTTATGCAACTATCTCAAACAAGTGTCAAAATCAATTCAAAAGTCATCATTAGCACAATACAACATATAAAGTTGCAGAAAAGATACTCTCCAGAATTTGTATTATGTATTAACTAACATTGCCACTAGAAGAGACGGTTAATGAATACCATTATATGGACGAAAACTTCAAGCAGCTTTTAGAATAATCACCAACCTTAAATTTGGATAATTCAACAAGTGTGTCAAAATCTTCCTGGCTTAAACCGTAAGTGTCCATAAACTCCACCACCTTTTGGACAGCTTCATCCTGCGCGAATTTACAAATAGAAAATTACCAGCTGAGAATGTTTTCTGCGTATGAGATTACTGCATTGAAAACCAAAAAGTTGGTTTAACAACAGAAAGTTGCTAACCTAAAGTGTGAGTGCATGCAGAGTGTGGACAAATTTTCTCCATACTTTTCCAACAAAGGATATACGAAATCTAATAAGATAGAAATAGTTGAATTGAGAAAACACATGACTGCAAGCCTTTGTGCGTCAGACGGACCAGCTCTTTGCTAAAATCCTTAAAATAAGAAGGAATCTCCGTTTTAAAAGAAAATGAGAAAATTCATAACGCATTATTTCTTCATGTGGAGCACATCTGTCAAGACATGCAATTAAGACAATGTGCTTGAACCAGTCCAGCAGTTGAGGCTTTGAACAAATTGTTTTCATTTTTTAGATAAAGGGAGTTTTTATTACTTAATATGTTTAAGCATTACACCCAGCCTTTGCATAACTAAGATGCACACAGCCGTAACAAGTCTGAAGTACTAATGAAAAAGGCGAGTTACATATCATAATGAGAAATTGTAAAAACGTCTAAGGTGGTGGAGGGCCGATCCGCAAATTATGCTGCCATCCATGTCGGGATAAAAAGTCTCTCGCCGTATCCTCCAGTCTTGTACAGACCTCCATAAACAGGTCTCGATGCACCACATGTTGCAACTGAGACCACGAACGGAGTGTAGCAGTAGTTCTGTAGATAACCTGCATAAGAGAGCAATTTTTATCGTTAAAAACCTTGTCATTTCTACATAGCCAAAGCGACCATATTACGGCTAACGCTGCCACCCTAATAAGTTGTTTGAACCTATTATCCACTCCATTCAGCCAGTTGTCAAAAATATTAGCAATGCTTTTAGGTGGATAAATGGTAGAACCTATCTGGATGATGGACCATATAGAACTAGCCAATTGGCACTCGAAGAATAGGTGTTTTATCGTCTCGTCTTTGTGACAGAAGACACACTGACTACTTCCATGCCAATTGCGTTTCGCAAGGTTGTCTTTTGTAAGAATAACTTCTCGACGAAGATACCACGCAAAAACTTTGTTTTTTAGTGGAATTTTCATCTTCCAGATTTTTTTATTATTATCGACCAGCACATCTGGTTGAGTGAGTGTTGTATACATGGAGTCCACAGAGAATTTACCGCAAGTGCGCAAATTCCATCGAAACTCGTCGGTCCCTTGTGTCAAATTGACAGTGGCCAGTCGCTGTAGCAACTCGTGCCACGCTGCCAGCCTGGGACCAACAAGATCTCTTCGGAACGTCACTATTGGATGGTTATTAACCAACACTTGAGCAAGCGTGTCGCTCTTATGACGTCCTTGGACTATTCCATATAACGCTGGATATTGTTCTCGGAGTGGGGTAGTACCCAACCATGTATCCTCCCAAAACCTTATCTCTGACCCATCCTTAATGGAGAAGGAACCATATGGGAAGAAGAATTTCTTCGTCGCATTAGGCCGGCCCAAAAATGCGATTCACCTGATTTCCAAGAAACCTGTGACATCGCGCTTGAGCCTACATATTTCCTCCTAAGAAGAGTTTGCCACACCCCATCTTCGGTCAAAAGTTTAAACAATCATTTACCATGGAGGGCTCTGTTCTTGACCTGTAGGTCATGAATCCCAAGACCGCCATGGTCTTTAGGTCGGCACACTACATCCCATTTTGCCAGCCGGTATTTCTTTTTTCATTATCCCCTTGCCAAAAGAATCTGGATCGAAAGTAATCCAATCGATGTAAGACTCCCTTTGTTAATTGGAAGAAGGATATCATATACAGCACCATATTAGTTAGGACTGAATTTATGAGCACCAATCTTCCACCCAAGGACAATAATTTTCCTTTCCAGCTACTCAACCATTTTTGTAGTCTCTCCTCAACATGTTTCCATTGAGCTATCGTTAGCCTCCTAAAATGAATTGGGGTGCCAAGATAGTTAATTGGAAACTGGCCAAGCCCACAGCCGAATTACTCAGCATATTGGGTAGCGTCCTCCTGAGCGTCGCCAAAACAAAACACTTCACTTTTATGGAAATTAATTTTTAGACCGAAAAGTTGCTCGAACGCTGATAATATTAATTTCAGGTTTCTTGCCTTTTCCATGTCATGTTCCATAAAAAGAATTGTATCGTCCGCGTATTGTAGAATGGATAATCCGCCATCCACTAGATGCGGTACCACGCCGACAATTTGCCCATCGGATTTTGCCCGCTCAATGATTATGGCTAGCATATCAGCAACTATATTAAACAATATAGGAGATAATGGACCGCCTTGCCGTAATCCCTTTTTCGTCTGGAAGTTTCTACCAACATCGTCATTGACTTTGATGGCGACACTTCCTCCGGAAACGAAATTATGAATCATTGCGCGCCACTCAGCTGAAAAACCTTTCATTCTGAGTGTTTGTTGCAAGAAAAACCACTTGACTTTATCATAAGCTTTTTCAAAGTCAATTTTTAAATTGTTTTCATGCTTCACTAATTCGGCGGATGATCAAGATAAGTCCGAAAAGTAATGTTCTAAGTATACTCGAATATAATGACAAATGGAGTCTATCATATACCACATCATGATTTATGATAACAATACCTTAGGCATTGTCTTCAGTGGGACAGTCAATTGTCTCAAGAGAAGAGTGAGATAATCGAGCCTCAACGCCTCCCTGCAGTTGCCAACAATTATAAAACTTAGACTACAATAAAACATAGCACGGATCCTCTTGAAGATCAAAATATGTTCTTTCAAGTTAAAACATTGTCAAAAGATCTTGAGTTTTGGTCAATGTTTACCACACAAAAAGTAAACAAATGATGAGCATACATGGTTTGAAATAGAAAAACGTAGCTTTTATCTAAAAAATGCCAGCAAAAGGCAGGTCAAGAGAAGGATATGGCACCCTTTAATGCGCTCACTATGAAGGCACTTGTTCAAAAGTAGTTACATCAGGAAGGAAGCAAGCGTTTCCAGCAATTAATAGTTGAATCCTGGCTGTCCGCCCGACAAGAAAATCCATGACTCGTATAATTTTCATAGCAGGTGATACTATGGCCCTTATCATTTCATTGTGGATCCCAGTGATAAAGCAACCGCTCAAGAAAATAACCAACATTATTCTGAATTTTTTAATGCTCATTGATTTAGATTGATAATTCAACAAGCAATGTGTGTAAGTAGCGTACTTTTACCAGTGAAGAACTTGGTTTCTGGGGTCCAGGGAGGTACAGATTTTAATATTGATACATTAACTTAATGGATAGGATTCAGGAGGACACAAACCGGTTATGGATTAACACACCACATGGAACCGTGAGTTGTGCTTCTCCTTTCATCCAAAATATGATAATTGGTGCAGATAATAACGTGAAATATGCCAGGATAGTTAAAACTGCAGTCTCACTTCTTACTTCAAGAGTTCGTCAAGTTTAGTGGCGAACGTTGATTTATTTCAGCTCTTTGAGAGACACAAAGATAAAATCTGTACTATCTAAGAACTTGGAGCGTTCCATCTTCGCCCACTCCACGTTTCGCTTTGTCCATTTTGCATTTTGCCCCGTCAAACAGTTGGGAATCAACCCGCAGTCCAAGCAACACGTTGATCTCTTCCTCAGCCCCCTTCCGAGCAAGGCCTCTGGATCAAACTCTCTCCGCTGCCGCCAAATGCCGGATCCTAACCTGGACGATCTGCTCCTGCAGGCCGCGGGGCGGACCGTGGGGAAGGATATCCTCCGAGCGCATGCCGGCCCGCCACGCTCACTGCCACGACCTCCTCGGGGTCCTCCCGAGCGCCTCCGTCAACCTGGACGAGCCAAGTGAAAGGGCATATGTCCCTAATTATATTTTGGTTAAGATGGCTCCCGAGTTAGAGAGGACTAATCTTGCCTACTAGTTTATACTCAGGTTTTAGTCCGCTAATGTTGATGATGGTCGGTGGATGGAGGCCCCTCTTTTTTGGATGATCAAGTGGCAGTGGTTTGTTTTGTGTTCTCTATTTACTTCTTTTGAGTCGATAGGATCACCGCACTATTAAGAGGGGTACTTTGTTGTTCTCTTTGGGGATGAACTCTTGAACTCATGCCATACACCCTAATCCCAATACACCTCCTTTGCATCCACAAAAATAAGAGAGAAAGATATACAACCCACTTGGAATTATGATCATTTTGCAGAAAAAGGTCACCCGGTATAGAACCGGAATATTCCGGATCTGGCACCGGATGGTTTCGCGCGATGTCAGAAGCTTCTGGCTAAGCCCGGAATCACCCGGTGGCAGACCCGGAATGAATTCCGGATGCATCTGGTACCAGTTCCGGAGTGATCCGGGTTCCATACCGGATTGCCCGTTTTCTGTGTAACGGTCAGATTTTAAGTGGTTAGTATATAAGCCCAGCTCTTCTTCTCCAAGAGGTAAGTCAACCAGCTCCAAACGTGAAAAAAGGCAAAGCTTTCTTTTCTCCATTGTTGTTGACCACAAAAGCTTCAAGATCTCTCTAGTCCTCCAACCAAACTCAAATCCCTTTTGGGAAAACCTAGAGGAGGTCTAGATCTACGATTCCACCGAGCCAAAAGTGATTCCCCCTTGAGTTCATCAAGTTACTTTTTTTTTGAATTTTCTACCACTTTAAAAATACCAGGTCAGCAAGCCGACTCATTAAAAACCTTCCAGTCCCCTCAGGTACCCTGGTAAGGAAAAGAGTGCGTCAAAAACTTGCTGCCTCAAGCGTTTACAATAGTTACATCATCTGCCATTACATGAACAATGCATAAAGGAGGGTCACCATGCCAGATGGCATGTTCAAGCTCAACAAATCTAGCTAGTTCATGTGCTGCCATGTTCGCCTCTCTAGGGCAGTGTGAGAACCTAACACGTGCAAAACTTCGGCAGAGAAATGCGCATTCCTCATAAATTGCAGCTGCAGCTCAAGGAGAATTGCCACCATCTTGCATTGTTTCGACAACCTCCATACAGTCGGCTTCGACCATCAGCTTGTTACAACCGACATTACCAGCTAGCGCCAGGCCGTGGCGTAGCGCTATAGCTTCGGCAGTGGCCGCATCCTCGACATTTTGCAGGTTCCAGCGTCCCCCTACAACAAAAGCACCATAATGATCACGAATAACAGCCGCAACGCTACCTGCCCCAGACTCCGCGTCGTACGCTGCATCCACATTCAACTTGGTAAATTCGTTGGGTGGTTTTAGCCAACCATGACGGTTGATCGGGCAGCTCGTGGTTTCATTATTCTCTTATAGTTTAAAGCTAAAGCAAGGATTGATTGGGCCGATCTAGAGGGGTTTTGGATTGTTTCACCGTGGGTGAATTTCCTCCTCTTCCACCACAAGTACCATGTATAACACCCCAAGTAGAAACCCTACCTGAGATGCTACCGCACTACAACTAGATCTACAAAGTAAAGAACGTAATTGATAATAGGACAGAGCTTCCCCTATAAGTAAGAGCAACCAGGACAAGAATTGATACGAATCTTATAACGAAACATGTCAGATAACTAAACATGCCACGACTTGAAAGAAACATCCACACAACTCATAAAAGTTATGGAAGTCTAGAGATGTACAAAAACGGCTCAACCAAGTACCGTAGAAAGCCACTGATTATTATTTGAAGTTATGTGACGTGCTTAACGATGTAGAGGTGCTACGCCCATAACCCATACATATCGCTTATTAGTACCTGAAACCAAATGAAACACAAGAATGAGTATAAAAAATACTCAGCAAGTACAATATGGATCCATAAAGACATTAGACCGTGAACATCATTGGAACTTCACCGGGAACCACACAACTTCACTGAAAACTACACTGCGGGTTTTAGCACATGTGACGGGGAATTAATCATCATGTGAAGGCAGTGTTGGCTCGGAATTTACCAACGCGTCGGCTCGGAATTTACTGACCTGCCGCAGTATTGGCTCGGAATTTACCAATCTGCCACAGTATTGGCTCGGAATTTACCAATCTGCGAACCCGTGGAGTTTAAAAGAAGAATATTGAATCGAACAAACGTCAAATAAGGACCAAGCACACTGGAAGCTCAACAAACAGCACACCGAATATAAGAAGGTGAGGTTCGTCATGCACTTGCCTTAACCTTGACGTTCAACAGACGTATTATTATCGGCACCGAAAATCCTCACACCTGTTGATGAAATCACTCTCAGAAATACTAGACACGGTAAAGTAACAGTATACTTTAAATCGTACCTAGCGCTTGTCATTCTATAGTGTTAACTATCAGGGCACAAGCACATGCGTACATCTATAAACAGAGCAGGCTAAATAGTTGCTGGATGGCACGCACTAGTACTATGCTTACTCCGAAGATTATACGTGTGTACCAAAAATATTACATGAAACAGACTTCTATAAAGAAGCCACGATGTGCAAACTACCAGATTCGATTAGGATAAAGAAGTAATCAGAACTTGCTAATCCCAACTTGTACTCAGATTTGTAAAACAGGACCATACAGAGACGATAATAAATAGAACTTGCTAGCATCAACTAGTGTTGTAGAGCAGATCATCAGGAATTAAGAGGTTTGTACACGTGCTTGAATAGGCAGCAGATTTCCTTGAATCGTGCATACCCTCGACCAGACTGCCAACAACAACAACAACAACAAAACCTTTTTTCCCAAACAAGTTGGGGTAGGCTAGAGTTGAAACCCATAAGATCTCTAAACTAGGTCATGGTTCTGGCACATGGATAGCTAACTTCCACGCAGCCCTATCCATGGCTAGTTCTTTGGTGATATTCCAATCCTTCAGATCTCTCTTAACAGACTCCTCCCATGTCAAGTTTGGCCTACCACGACCCTCTTAACATTCTCATTCCGCTTTATCCGTCCGGTATGCAATGGCGCTTCCGGAGGCCTACGTTCTATATGACCAAACCATCTTAGACGGTGTTGGACAACCTTCTCTTCAATTGGTGCTACCCCAACTCTCTCACATATATCATCATTCCTAACCCGGTCCTTTCTTGTGTGGCCACATATCCATCTCAACATGCGCATCTCCGCTACACCTAACTGTTGGATATGTCGTCTCTTGGTCGGCCAACATTCTGCGCCATACAACATCGCAGGTCGAATCGCCGTCCTATAGAACTTGCCTTTTAGCTTTTGTGGCACTTTCCTATCACAGAGGACGCCAGAAGCTTGGCGCCACTTCATCCAACCAGCTTTGATTCGATGACTCACATCTTCATCGATATCACCATCCTTCTGGAGCATAGACCCCAAATATCGGAAGGTGTCTTTCTCAGGTACCACCTGTCCATCAAGCCTAACCTCTTCCTCCTCGTGCCTAGTAGTACTGAAACTGCACCTCATGTACTCAGTTTTGGTTCTACTAAGCCTAAAACCTTTCGATTCTAGAGTCCGCCTCCACAGCTCTAACTTTCTATGTTAACTCCGCCTATGTTGTCTCAACATAGCCGGTCCCAAGCCCGGATAAAGGAGGAGGGTTGTGATAGGCTTGGCAAGCCAACGGAAAAAACCCAGCCACTCTTATGGAGATGAAACCCAAAAGAACCTCGACCAGACTGCCGTTTGATTAAAATATTAGCCTTAACATAATACGCTGATAGATCTAGCCATACCAGGAATTTCTAGACTGAAATGAGGTACTACAGTTAACCACGCACAGATCGACTCAGATGGCTCACTGGGGAATAAACTGCAGGACCAGATGGAAGAAAGCAAACCGATCAAGGAAGGAGCAGCACCTCTAGCACAGTGTGGTCTTGGACTTCAGATCAGTGCGTCGGGGGCTCCGGCGAGGCTCCTGTCGGCAGCTGCTAATCAGCTTGTGGCGATGGAGATTGGCGACCCTGGTCGCCCTGGCGTCCCTTGATGCGGCGGAGGCAACAGGGCAGGGAATCGGATGAGGATAGGGATGAGGAAGAAAGCAAGATGTAGTGAAGGAGAAGACTAAAAAGAAACCCCTGCGTGGAGGAGAGGAATGTACTGGGTAAGGGGATAAGCTCACTCCTAGGATAAAGACAGGATTTTTAATTAGGAAATAAAGTTCGTAGCTTTCAAATAATAATAGCCATTGGATTGCTACAATCATGGAATAGGCATCCGGACTCCGTTTTGGAAAACTAAGTAGTCAATTTCGACTATCTCGACGAGCCTGACACATCTATGGACTCAGATAGTTGAGAATAGATTTTGTTTGAAAGGTCACAAGAAGGTGACTACGAAAGGAGTATGGCGAAGCCGATGACAAGAACCCTGATGAAAATATCCAATAGATTACGGGGTATTACACCATGCAGCTACCGCAGCTAGATCGCAACGTCGCAGCTCCAGCATAGAGGGAACGTTAGCTTTGTCCAGAAGGAGTGTCTCCATGATCGTAGTGCCCTGGCCTCCAATGCTGCTGCACTCTCGATGATAGGCAGCATGCCGAGACTGGACCAAACTTCCTTAGCTCGAACGCATTTGAAGAAAGCATGCAATATACTTTCACAGTCCACGGAACACAGCGGGCATTGGCTGGAAATCGGAAGGTGCCGGTTCGCCAACACCCCAAAGCAAGGGATCGCACCAAGAAGAGCCCGCCAGCAGTGTACTTTGATTTTTGCAGGGGCTTTTACTAACCACAAAGCACGCCAGATAGGGTTAGCCGCAGACGAAGCAAAGGGCTAGTTCTTCTCAACTTTCGACCATGCTGGGCGTCCCACTCGACGTGATATGCAGAGCGGACCGAATGCCTACCATTCTTGTTATAGTGCCAGGCAGGGAAGTCCTCCATCATGTCAACAGCCAGGGAATATGAAGGATCCTTTCAACATCACCTGCCCACAACATCTCTCGCATAAATTCTTCATTCATGTACCAGTCTCTTGATCAATGAGCTCTGAGACTTTAGAGATCAACATATTACCGCGTCGGGTCATAATTTTCCTGGTAGGACTAGAGGGGATCCAACAGTCCTCCCAAATGTTAATCTTTTCACCATTACCAACTCTCCATATATGCCCTCTTTTAAAGTTTGTATCCCAGCCCAAATGCTTTGCCAAGTATAAGAGCTTCCTTTTTCAAATCAGCATTGAGCAGGTCACCAGAAGGAAAATATTTAGAACGTAAGACTTGGGCGCATAGGGACTGTGGTTCAGACAGAAGCCTCCAGACTTGTTTAGAAAGCATAGCCCGATTAAAACTCTCTATATCTCGAAAACCCATACCTCCTTTGTCTTTGGGGATACACATTTTCCACCATGCAAACCAGTGCATGTGCCGTTGCTGGTCCTCATCCCCCACCAGAATTGGGACATTGCAGATATTATCCCTTTGCAAATCTGTTCATCAAGTTACTTGTTACTCTTGGGTTTGTTGGGATGGCGGCTAGGGTCGCTCGGAAGCTTCCGGGTTGTTGATTGTGCTCGGGAAAGTTCGTAAAGGTTCGGAGGCCGCCTCAAGGCCTACCAATAGTGGATTGATCGAGCTCTTTCTTCATGGAAGAGGCTCAAGGAGAAGAAGGTGAGCCTTCGTGGCGTACGGGTGTCCTTCGTGGTATCCGCACCTCTCCAACGTGACGTAGTTCTCTCCCAAGAGAAGAAACACGGGTTACATCTTCGTCTCCGCGCACCTTGGTTATTCCTATCTGAGCTCTTTCACTATTGTTGTTATATTTGTGATAGCCTTCGTGCTTGAAGTATTGTATTGCATCATATAGGTTGTTTCACCTAGTTGTTAGGCACGCTTTATTTATCCGCATAGGCTAAAACTTGTGAAAAGAAAAGTAAAATTTGTAGAAACCTATTCAATCCCCCCCTCTAGGTTACCATGTCTATCCTTTCAATTGGTATCAGAGCCAATGACTCTTTTTAAGGGCTTTACCACCTTAAGAGTGAGATGGGTGATACTACAGAGGAGGCCACTAGGAAAGCGGAGGAGGAAGCCCGATGGGCTACTCGCGAAGCTTCCCTTATGGAAACTATGGAAAAAGTATGAACGAGCGTGTGGATTCAGTTGTGGCTGCCGAGCTTGAAAAGAGAATGGCCGCCTTCTCTCTTCCCCCCGACACTAGCGATAGTGCTGAAGGGAAGTCTAAGGAAGGCACTTCCCTAAGACAAGCAAAGCTAGCCCCTCATATAACTCGCTTGGCATGACGTATACTCCACCTCCCATCACTTTGCCGCATATGATTTTCGGAGGTCCCCCTCCTATGTATGATGGATCTCACTTTTCCTTTTGGAAATCTTCTATGGAATCTTTTTTTGCAGCATGTGCGAGGAGCTTTGGGACATTGTGGAGCAAGACTATTTGCCCGTGGATGCAAGTAGCTTGACGCCCAATGAGCGGGTGCAACGGCAACTCAACTCCACGGCCCGTGACAAGATTCGTTGTGCTCTTCCAAAGGGCCTCTACAATCAAGTTCATCGCATTGAATTCGCCAAAGATTTGTGGGATAGAATCATCATTCTTCAAGAAGGAACATCCCTCACTCAAAAGACCAACTATGAGCGTGCCAAGAGGGAGATGAACTTGTTTGTGATCAAGGATGGTGAGAATCTCAAGGATGCCTACTCAAGACTTGATGTCCTTCATGTGAGAATCCAAGGTCTTGGTTGTTAGAAGTACAATGATGGTTTCGATGTGAATGACGAGTTCATCAAGAACAAGATTGTTCAAATAGTTGCCCCCGACGACAAGCAAATGGCCCTCATCATGCAATTCTTGGACACCGAGAAGGATATGTCCCCGGATGATCTAATCTCATTCTTCATCGCCAACCAAAGTATGGTGGAGCAAGGAAATCAAACAAGGCAACTTGTCTGTGCCATGAACACCCCCAATCTTGCATTGAAGGCCAAGGGAATTCGTGTGGTTGAAGAAGAAGATGAAGAACATGATGAACAAGAAGAGATGACTTCAACAAGTGAGCTAGATGTGGATCTTGCCTTCTTCACTAAGAAGTGAGGTAAAAACTTCATGAAGAAAGGTGGAAGCTTCTCCAAGGATTCAAGGAGGAATTGTTACAATTATGACCAACCCGGACACTTCTCCGACAAGTGCCCATATGAGAAGAGAGAAGACAAGCCCAAGTATGACAAGGTAGCAAGAAAGAAGCTCATGCCCAACCCTCTCAACAAGAGAAGGGAAAACAAGGCGTTTATGGGTGCCGAGTACATGTCTGATGATGAGAAGGAGGAGGAGGATGCTCAAGTTGGAGTGGCCGGTTTGGCTCATGCCGAACCCGGCTCTCTATTCACGTACGACTACACCAAGGACTACGCCTCCACCTCCAAGATGATCCCTAGGTGTTTCATGGCGAAGGGAGCAAAGGAGGACGACGATGCTCAAGATGGGGTGGCCAAGTTGGCATGTGTCGAACTTGGCTCTCCACTCACGTGCGATGATACATCTAAAACGTATCTACTTTCCCGAACACTTTTGCTGTTGTTTTACCTCTAATTTGTGTGTTTTGAATGCAACTAACACGGACTAACGCTGTTTTCAGCAGAATTGCCCTGGTGTCTTGTTTTTGTGCAGAAAGTCAAGTTTCGGGAAAATTCCCGAAAAATATCCTGGAGTTCCTATTTTTCCAGAAGACACACGGAGCCAGAAGACGAGACGGAGGCGGCCACAGGGCCCCACACCATGGGCCCGCGGCAGAGGTGGGCCGCGCCGGGGGGTGGTGTGGCCGCCTCGGTCACCACCTCGCGTCCCCCTTTCGACTACTTAATCCCCTTGACCTAAAAACCCGAGGAGGATCGACGCTTTTTCCAGAAACACTCCAGAGCTCCGCCGCCACCGAAAACCCTATTTCGGGGACAGAAACTCCGTTCTGGCACCCTGCCGGGACGGGGAATTGGAGGAGATCATCGCCATCATCATCACCGACGCCTCTCCATCAACCATCCATGATTCCCCCATCCATGTGTGAGTAATCCCCGCTGTAGGCTGAAGGGGATGGTAGGGATTGGATGAGATCATTCATGTAATAGATATCAGATTGTTAGGGCATGGTGCCTAGTATCCGTTGTTAGTACTTTATGTCATTGTTGCAACTTGTTATGCTTAATGCTTGACACTTAGGGCCCGAGTGCCATGATTTCAGATCTGAACATGTTATTGAATCATGAGGATAATTATTGCTTTAGATCATATCTGCAAGTTGTTTACACATATAATTGTCCGGAACCCGAGGCCCCAAAGTGACAACAATTGGGATAACCGGAGGGGATGGCTGTAATGTGAGGATCACATGTGTTCACGGAGTGTTAATGCTTTGCTCCGGTGCTTTATTAAAAGGAGCACCTTAATTACCAGTAGTTTCCCTTGAGGCCCCGCTGCAAACGGGCTGGTAGGACAGAAGATGTTGTGCAAGTTTCTCATTGCGAGCACGTACGACTAAATACGGAACACATGCCTATGATTGATTATTACCTGGATACTTTATTATTATCTATCTGCAAATGCCCATGCTTGACTATTATATGAATTATCTTATCCATGCAACGCCCGTTCATCCATCCCTATGCCTACAGTATTTTAATCCTGCTGTCTACTACAATTATTACTGCTGCTTTTATTTTACTGCTGCTATTATTTCACTACTGCTACTGCTATAAAACTGTTGCTACTGATAAACTGTGTCGAGCAAGTCTATTTCCAGGTGCAGCTGAACTGACAATTCATCTGTTAAGGCTTATAAATATTCTTTGGCTCCCCTTGTGTCGAATCAATAAATTTGGGTTTTACTTCCCTCGAAGACTGTTGCGATCCCCTATACTTGTGGGTCATCAAGACTATTTTCTGGCGCCGTTGCCGGGGAGCATAGCTCTATTTATAAGCTCACCTGAGAGTGATATTGTTCGCTGCAAATTATTCATCATGGGTAAACCTCGTGATGAAGGTTCGCATATACTGCCATCCACTACAAGGAGAGGTACAACTCTGAGTACTTCTGCTCTTGATTCACCGTCTGTTATAAGTCAACTTGTCACACCACCACATACACATGCTTCACGTGCTGCTACTTCTGCTGAATCTGAAAATATTCTGAAAGTTTTGATGATGCTTCTACTGTGCTTGATGAGAGTGGTTCATTAGGTCCTTTTCTAGATGCTACAATTGCTAAAACAAACTGAAAATGCTGAAACACCTAATGAAAGTCCCATTACACCTGTTAGTTCACCTGAATTAAGAGATCATACTAGTGATGATTTCGAGGAAACTTATGTTGAACTTGATGATGAATTTATTGAAGAATGCAATGCTTCTAAAGATGCTAGTGCTATTAAAAATCTTCTTGCAAGACGTGCTGTTAATTACAAACTGTCTCCTGATGCTAAGTTTGCTACATCTCCCATTGATATAAAAGATAAAGATTATGATTTCTCTATGGACTTGTCACATATATCTATTGTTGAGAAAGAACCTTTTCGAGGAACTGAAAATGAAAGTGCTGTAGAACATATGAACACTCTTTCTACTTTAAGTAGTGTGTTTTCTGATGACATTAAGAAACGCAGTTACTTCGTTACTAAAATATTTCCTTTCTCATTAAAAGATGAAGCTAAAACTTGGTTTAATAGTTTATCTCCTGGATCCATTAAAAGTCCTATGGATTTGGTTAATGCTTTCTTCCAGAAATATTTTCCTGCTAGTGCTCAACATGCTGCTTTACAGAGAATCTTTAATTTCAAACAATTGGAAGCCGAGAAATTGCCTAAATCTTGGGCAAGGTTTTGTTCTTTACTCAGAGCTCGGCCTGGACATCAATTAGCTAAAAATGAACTTCTTGATATATTCTATAATGGACTAACTGTTGAATCTAGGACATACCTAGATAGTTGTGCTGGTTGTGTTTTCAGGAAAAGAACTCCAGATGAAGCTGAGGAATTAATGGATAAAATAAGCCAAAATCATGATGATTGGACTATACCTGAGCCGACCCCGATACCCACACCAAAGAAGAGAGGAATTCTTGAACTAAGTGATGAAGAAATGAGAGAAGCCAAGAAATCTCTTAAAGAGAAGGGTATTAAATCTGAAGATGTGAAGAATCTACCACCAATAGAAGAATTATGTAAGCCAATTCCTCACCCATCAGTAGTTGAGGTACACTCTCTCCAACATTTTGATGATAGGGATATTCCTTATTCTAAAACTCCTGATCAATGCTTAGATGAATTTGATAATTATATTGTTAAGCAGGATAACTTTAATATGAGAGTGCAGAATCATCTGATGGAAAATTCTAGAGCTATGAGTAAATTGCATGATATTGTGGAAAGAACTTCTAATGATGTTAAAATGCTTATTAAACATTTCCATATGGTTCAAACTCAAATAGATCAACTCACTAAGGTACAAAAAGATCTGCTAGTTAATGCTTCTAGAGAAAATGAAAAACATGCTTATGGAGTAGGAACTAGAGGTGGTGCTTCTACTCAGGATCCCTTGTATCCTGAAGGACATCCTAAAAGAATTGAGCAAGATTCTCAACTAGCTAATGAAACTAGTACTTCTAAGAAAAAGAAGAAGAAGAAACATAAACATGTTGAAGAATCTCCTGAATCAATTAAAGAAAATGAGCATGTTAATGATCCAAATAGTATATCTATCTCTGATGCTGAAACTGAAAGTGGTAATGAACATAACAATGATAAGGATAAAAATGATGCTTCTGATAAAGAGGAGAGTGAAGATGAACCTGAAAAGCATACTAAGAATAAAAAGTATACTAAAGAAGATTTCATTGCTAAAAAGCATGGTAATGAGAGAGAACCTTGGGTGCAAAAGCAAATGCCTTTTCCTAATAAGAAACATAAATCAAAGGAAGAGGAACACTATAATAAATTTTGTGATGGATGAAACCCTTGTTTTTGCAAATTCCTTTGACTGATGCTATTAAATTGCCTCCTTATTCAAAATATATGAAAGATATTGTCTCTAACAAAAGGAAAATTCCTAATGAGGAAATTTCTACTATGCTTGCTAATTACTCTTTCAATGGTAAGGTTCCAAAGAAACTTGGAGATCCAGGTATACCAACTATCCCATGCTCTATTAAGAATAATTATGTTAGAACTGCTCTATGTGATTTAGGAGCAGGAGTTAGTGTTATGCCTTTCTCTCTTTATAAGAGACTCTATTTAGAAAAATTGATACCAACTGATATATCTTTGCAAATGGCTGATAAATCTACTGCTGTTCCTGTTGGCATATGTGAGGATGTTCCTGTTCAAGTGGCTAATAATTGTTTAATATTAACTGACTTTGTTGTGTTGGAAATGCCTGAAGATGATAATATGTCTATTATTCTTGGGAGACCTTTTCTTAACACTGCAGGGGCTGTTATTGATTGCAACAAAGGAAAAGTAACCTTCAATGTTAATGACAAAGAGCATACTGTTTATTTTCCCAAAAAGCTGGACAAGATATATGGAGTAAATACAATAGCCAATCTTAGAACTATCAAAGTGGGAAGTATTGATTGCCCTATTTATGAACCTCAAGAAGGATTTCAAAGTATTATGATTGGATCTATTGCTATACAATTCAAGGTAACATGATTGTCTCATGTGGTTTAATTCTTTTATGTCATATAAAATTTATTTGGTGACAAGACTTGATCAACCTTGTTAACAAATATGTTTTAAATGCATAGAAGCACTAAACAACATTTTATTTCTCAACCTTGTTTTACCTACTGTTGTGTTACTGAACTTGCAAAGTTTTAGTTGAAATTGGTCTTTATAAAATTTTATTTCTGCTCTAAGTTTATTATTTAAATACCAGAAAATGTGCAAAATGAAAGTTTTCAAAAATTTCTGAAAATTATATCAAAATCTAGTTTTTAAAGAGGAATGGGAGTGCCTGGGGCTGACCAGGGGGACCCACCATGCCTCCCACCACCCCACCGCGCGGCAGGGGTGTGGCCGCGCCGTGGCATGGTGTGGGTCCCACCTGGCCCTCCACTCACTCATCTTCCTCTCATTTCTTTCTCTCTCCCGACCACACACCACCATTGTTCAAACCCGTGTTCTTGCTGCTCTTGCTCGAGTTTTTCGATCTCCTTGCTCAGCCCATCTTTGTTGCTGAGATTTGGACCATTTGCTCTCCGGTATGTGACTCCTCCGTTTATCCAAGTAGAATTTTGTTTAGTTGTGTATTTCTTGAGTATTTTGGTACTGTAGGTGACATGTTAGATGTGTTTGCATGCTTGTTCTATGCTTAGATTAATTAGTTTTGATGCATGTGTAGCCCTCTTGCAAGTCTCTATAGTAGTTTCTTTGATTTAGTTGCTCCAAAATCATGTTTTATGAGGTTTTGTTAAAAATTTCAGAAAAGAAGGATGAATGAACATCAACTTGATTACAATGAATTGGAGGTGCATGAAGTCATGGGGGTCAACCGCGAAGATGCCGTGTTCCCCTCAATCTATCCATGCTCTAACTTCATGACTGCTGCAGGAATCTTGCAAGATTTCAACACTCTAATCTCTAATGCAGGGTTGGAAGATTTTGTTGTTGATGAACCATATCAATATGCAAAACTGACTATGTCGGTAGTGCAAAACTTTAGATTCAGTTGGTCTTCACCTAACCCCATGGTTCACTATAACATCTACAATAAGCTGTGGATTTGCCCTTTGATGATTTTTGCACAGCTATTAAGGTACCACATTGGGGATCGCGCGAGAAGATTAGAGGGCAACCTAAGCCTCTAATGGACCTGTATAAGGAAATCTGCCAAGGGAGAAGTTTAGAAGAGGAGAGTGGTAAAATTCGAAGCATTCAACTCCCATCTATTCGATATTTTGCCTATTACATTGGCAAGTGTGTTCTAGCTAGGAAAACTGCAAGCAAATTATCTGTTTATGATTTGGCTTTCATTTCAGCTGCTTTGAGGTGTGATAGGACTTATAATCTAGGTGCTTTGATAGCTTTCCGTCTTTCAGCTAACCGCGAGAAAGGGGGAATCTGTGGAGGTCTTATTGCTTCTCGTTTATTAGCTATGCATGGTGTAGGGCCGCATCATTTAGACATTCAGTTTCCTATAGAAAGGCTTGATATTAATTCCATGATAAGTCATAAATTTGTTTCTAACTGGGCTACCTTGAATAACTTAGTCTACGAAATAACCTTTTTCCAGAAACGCAGGTGGAGATTAATTAAGTCCGAACGATTAGTTTGTTTGCCTGCACCTCTTTTGTTTAACCTTGATGCCAGGGAAAGGTGGTCACTATCTGAGGATGATCTTGAGGCATACTTAGAGGAGCACGGCCCTCGCCCAGAGGATGATGGAGAGGAGCCCGATGGGGTTTCACTCAGCCTTCCGACATCGCGGGCTTCCCGTACCAGCACTTTGATTATGGGACTTCTGCCCCTTCTTCTTCACGGGAGCCTGATTACGATCATGCTAGGGATGATTCACCGGGTGGAGCGTACACCCACGCCGATGATTGATCTCCACTTAGGCCAAAAGCCTAAGCTTGGGGGGAGGTACACCGACATCTCACTCACTTTATATCATATTCGGTCGGTACTTTGTATATCCATGTTTCGTTTCTTTCTTTTTCGTTGTTGTTTCTTGTTTTGATTTTATTTTCCAAAACCCAAAAAGACCAAAAATATTTCTGTTATTTCTCTTTGTTTACCTCTTGTGTACTTTTAGTACTGGTTTGCTTTATCTTTTAGCTTCGGTTTAGTATTCAAAAATCCAAAAAGATTTTGCTTTATTTGTTTGTTCCTTTCTTTGTTCGTTTCAAATCGAAAACCCAAAAATATTTGTTGTTCTTCTTCGGTTTTGTATAGTTGTTGCAGAGTTCACAATCTTCCGTGACTCCATTGGAGCTTGGTTATCATTTCATATCATTCAAGCCACACAAGTGAAAAGCAATAATGACGATTTATGACAACTCGAGTTGTGGTGAGAGGCTGGTATGAACTCTATTTGTTTTCATTTTTGTACATATACTCACTCATGTGGACATGCTTAGCTGATTCGTATGAGGGCAATGTTATTTAATGGATGCTTAGTAGTTCATGTTTTCATATGATCAGTTCCAATTCACTAATAGTATATAACATGTCATATAGATATTTGCTTGCATTGTTCTATTCATAAAAGGGTATGACATGGTGGTATCCTCCTCTGAATGATTCACTTGAATTGACTTGGCACATGCTCACGCATGCTCATGACTGAAAAACAAAAAGTCAATTAAGCCTTGATGATTTATTTTGCCTCAGAGTTCTAGTATCACTTTTATGCCTCCGTTAATTTTATTCTGTCGCAAGCATGATTATGACGGTTAATGCTCTCTTGATTGTCGCTTCCCAGTCTATTGCTAGCCTTCACTTGTACTGAGCGGGAATGCTGCTCGTGCTTCCAAATCCTTAAAACCAAGTTATTCCAAAGAGTCCACCAAAAATTCCTATGCATGGTATTTCGAACCATTCCAAGTAAATTTTCATGTGCTACCTTTAAAACCTTCAAAATACTTCTCATTTTGTGACACTGTTTTTAGCTCATGAGGAAGTAGTAGTTGGATTTGTTATCTTCCATACTAAATTAAGTTCACCGACTTGCATGCTTCATCTGCTCGTCACTAATTTTGCAAAGAGCTGGTTAGACCATTATAACATCTAAAAGTAAAATAAAAATAGGCACTCCTCCATGGTATGTGATTGTTGGCAGGCACCCGAGGATTCGGTTAGCCATGGTTTGTGAAAAGCAAAGGTTGGGAGGAGTGTCATACTATATAAAAGTGCATGCTATAAATGCCTAATATCAATAACTCGGAACCGCTCTCAACTTGTTTAGTATGGAAGATAACAAAAACTCTATTGCCATTCGTTGACAGGAACAACCACCTCCCAAAACATATTTTTACCTCTGTTTTATAAATAAAAAGCTCTAGCACATGTTAATCCCTGCTTCCCTCTGCGAAGGGCCAATCTTTTATTTTTATGTTGAGTCACCATCCTTTCTTTGAGCACCCTCTCGAGAGCATAACTGTCATTCTTAGTGTAATGTGCTTGTCCCAGAATACGGTTAACTGTGGTATAACTTTGATGCTCTTATCTTTGATATTTTTACTTCTAGTCTTCACTTGAACTTCAGAGGTGCCTTGGCATTTATGTTTTGCTCTACAAATAAAGGCAAGCGAGATACCACTTTATCATATCTTATTATGAACATTGCAATCCTGCAGATAGACTTATTTCATGTTATTTATTCTTAGTGTGTTGGTATCTTTTCATAGTTCACATAGCTACTAGGTGGCATTATCTACATTTCCTTATTATGAATTGCCTAAGTACTTGATCATATAGTGAGAATATTTACATCATATGAAGCAAATGTGTTCGTAAAAGTTTCTTTTATCGCACTCAGTTGTTAACTGAATTGCTTGAGGACAAGCAATAAGCTAAGCTTGGGGGGAGTTGATACGTCTAAAACGTATCTACTTTCCCGAACACTTTTGCTGTTGTTTTACCTCTAATTTGTGTGTTTTGAATGCAACTAACACGGACTAACGCTGTTTTCAGCAGAATTGCCCTGGTGTCTTGTTTTTGTGCAGAAAGTCAAGTTTCGGGAAAATTCCCGAAAAATATCCAGGAGTTCCTATTTTTCCAGAAGACACACGGAGCCAGAAGATGAGACGGAGGCGGGCCACAGGGGCCCCACACCATGGCCCGGCGGCAGGAGGTGGGCCGCGCCGGGGGTGGTGTGGCCGCCTCGGTCACCACCTCGTCCCCCTTTCGACTACTTAATCCCCTTGACCTAAAAACCCGAGGAGGATCGACGCTTTTCCCAGAAACACTCCAGAGCTCCGCCGCCACCGAAAACCCTATTTCGGGGACCAGAAACTCCGTTCTGGCACCCTGCCGGGACGGGGAATTGGAGGAGATCATCGCCATCATCATCACCGACGCCTCTCCATCAACCATCCATGATTCCCCCATCCATGTGTGAGTAATCCCCGCTGTAGGCTGAAGGGGATGGTAGGGATTGGATGAGATCATTCATGTAATAGATATCAGATTGTTAGGGCATGGTGCCTAGTATCCGTTGTTAGTACTTTATGTCATTGTTGCAACTTGTTATGCTTAATGCTTGACACTTAGGGCCCGAGTGCCATGATTTCAGATCTGAACATGTTATTGAATCATGAGGATAATTATTGCTTTAGATCATATCTGCAAGTTGTTTACACATATGATTGTCCGGAACCCGAGGCCCCAAAGTGACAGCAATTGGGATAACCGGAGGGGATGGCTGTAATGTGAGGATCACATGTGTTCACGGAGTGTTAATGCTTTGCTCCGGTGCTTTATTAAAAGGAGCACCTTAATTACCAGTAGTTTCCCTTGAGGCCCCGCTGCAAACGGGCTGGTAGGACAGAAGATGTTGTGCAAGTTTCTCATTGCGAGCACGTACGACTAAATACGGAACACATGCCTATGATTGATTATTACCTGGATACTTTATTATTATCTACCTGCAATTGCCCATGTCTTGACTATTATATGAATTATCTTATCCATGCAACGTCCGTTCATCCATCCCTATGCCTACAGTATTTTAATCCTGCTGTCTACTACAATTATTACTGCTGCTTTTATTTTACTGCTATTATTTCACTACTGCTACTGCTATAAAACTGTTGCTACTGATAAACTGTGTCGAGCAAGTCTATTTCCAGGTGCAGCTGAACTGACAATTCATCTGTTAAGGCTTATAAATATTCTTTGGCTCCCCTTGTGTCGAATCAATAAATTTGGGTTTTACTTCTCTCAAAGACTGTTGCGATCCCCTATACTTGTGGGTCATCATGCGACTACACCAAGGACTACACTCGTGCCTCCAAGAAGAACTCCCACAAATGCCTCATGGCAAAGGGAGCAAAGGTGCTTACTTCTTTCATCCTCCCGTGTTTAATGCTAGTTCACCTTTACCTTCTCATGAGGTGGATGACAATGATGAGGATGGAAATGCTAGGATGATTGCTTTGCATAGAGTTATGTGCTCTCTACGTGGTGAAGCTCGAACTCAATTCGATTACTTAATGGAAACCGTTGCTTCACGTGACGATACCACTGTGGAACTCGACTGCCAGATTGAAGATGGGAGATGGAGATTCAATCTCCTTAAGCAAGAGCTCACCAATGAGAAGCATAACTCTTTTACTCTTTCTCAACAAATAGAAACTTATAAACTTGACAAAGTTAAAAGATGTGGATTCTATTGATAGAGCACTTGCGATGTCTCAAGTTCTTGATGCTTCTAAGAAGAAACTTGAGGTTGCTCATGCCTCTCTTACTAAGGACCTTGAACACCTTGAGAAAGCCCACAAGCTTATCAAGGACGAGTTCAAAAATCTTGAAGAGAAGTATGACCAACTTCGGGCTACTTATGACAAGTCTCTTGGTTCCTCAAGTGCTCCATTATTGTTGAAAATATTGCATGTGCTTCTAATCCCTTGAATGGTCAAGCCTCACTTGTTGAGGAAAATAAGAAGTTGAAGGAACAACTTGAGAAGGAGCGTCTCATATTCACTAAAGCTGAGAAGAGTCTCAATGAGATTCTTGCTCAACAAAAGATGAGAGCTCCACATCAAGGCCTTGGGTTCAACCCAAGGAACAACAACAAGAAGAATGCCAATCCTCCTAAGGAGGTGAACTTTGTGCGAGAAGGGCACAAGGAGGGTGACAATGGCAAGAAGGTTGTGGTGGAAGGGAATGCCACTAGGGGCAATCCTAACCATCACTTTGCGGGAAAATCTAACCCATCATATGTGCTATGTAAGGGCACAAAAGGGGATGTGTATGCTAAATTTATTGGTCCCCGCAATGCTTTTAGATGGTACTCTATTTGGGTACCCAAGTCTCTTCTTACTAACACCAAGGGACCCATTCCTCAATGGATTCCTGAATCCAAGAATTAATTGTGTGCAGGGATATACCTCCGGTGGCCCAAAGTGGGTGTTTGATAGTGGGTGCACTCATCATATGACCGGAGGAAAGGAGTTGCTTGATAAATTCATTGAAGATGTCAACCGCACCTCCTACATCACTTTTGGGGATAATTCAAAGGGAAAGGTATTGGGATATGGCAAGGTGGCAATCACGAAAGACTTGTCTCTCGAGAATGTCATGCTTGTTGAATCTCTTGGTTATAACTTGCTTTCCATTAATAATCTTGCAAACATTGGCTACAATTCCTATTTTACCAAGCTTAATGTGATGGTCTTTAGGAGTGATAATCTCGAATTGGTCTTTGTTGGACATGTTGAGGGCGGCCTTTAAGTGGCCAATTTCTCAAAAGAGAGCCCTCCTCTCTCAATGTGTCTAATGGCCAAGGTTGACAAGGGTTGGCTATGGCACCGCCGGCTAGGCCATGTCAACATGAGAAATCTTAAACAACTCCTAAAAGATGATCATGTTATTGGACTAACCGATGTTGACTTTGAAAGAGATCGTGTGTGTAGTGCATGTATTGTCGGGAAGCAAAAGGGAAAGGCTCACCCCTCCAAGACCATCATCACCACCTATAGGCCTTTGGAGCTCCTTCACTTGGACCTCTTTGGGCCTTCCAACTATGACACTCTTGGCGGGAAGAAGTTTGGCCTTGTGATTGTTGATGATTACTCAAGGTATACTTGGGTATTCCTCCTTAAGTCCAAGGATGAGACCCAAAAGTGCTTCATCGACTTTGCCACTCAAGCTCAACGCCAATATGATGAGAAGATCAAGGCTATTCGAACCGACAATGGTACCGAATTCAAGAACTACACCATCAAAGACTTTGTTGAATGGGAAGGCATCAAGCACCAATTCTCTTCACCATACACTCCCCAACAAAATGGTGTTGTGGAGAGGAAGAACCGGACAATCATCGAGATGGCAAGAACCATGCTAAATGAATTCAAGTCACCCTACAACTTTTGGGGTGAAGTCGTCGCCACCGCGGTTCATGCTATGAACCGGCTCTTCGTCCACTCCTTCCACAACAAGACCGCCTACGAGCTTCTCACCGGGAACAAGCCCAACATCATGTACTTCAAAGTCTTTGGGTGCAAGTGCTTCATCAAGAACAAAAAGGAGAGGCTCGGTAAATTCGAATCTAGAACCATTCAGGGTATTTTTGTTGGATATGCATCGAATTCCCACGCCTATAGATTCTACAATAGTTCCACCAGAAAAATTGAAGAATCTTGTGATGTGGATTTCGATGAGAATAATGGCTCCCAAGTGGACCAAGTTGTTTCAAGTGATGTAGGTGATGGAGATCCTTCTCAAGTCATTAAGGCAATGGGCATTGGTCACATCTTGCCTTATGAGACCCATCAAGCTCAAGATCAAGTCATTGTTGGAGGAGGATCAAGCTCAACCCCCATGGAGAAAGACTCAACTCAAGTGGAGCCTAGCCACCACCTACACCACAAGTTTCTCAAGTTTCTCAAGAGGAGAATCATGTCCAAGAACAAGCACCAAGCCCTCAACCCATTGAGCTTTTTCAAGAAGAAGAACAAGTTGGACAAATCCCTCAAGATCAAGCTCAAGTGGATCCTCAAGAACTAGAACACTTAAAGGGAGAATTTGTTGATTACAAGGGCATCACACAAAGCATTAAAGCTTCAAAGAAAGCAAGCGGGATGCAACTCAACAAGATACTTGGAAGCATCTCAAAGGGAGTACTCACTCGTACTAAACTAAAACACTTAGCCAACTTAGCAAGCATCACTCGTTTATCTCTCATTTTGAACCTCTTAAGGTATGCGAGGCCTTGCAAGATCCGGATTGGATAGTGGCTATGCAAGAAGAGCTTGAGTGCTTCACCCGCAATGAAGTATGGTCACTCGTGGAAAAGCCCAAGGACCATAGGATCAACGTCATTGGGACCAAGTGGGTGTTCAAGAACAAGCAAGACGAGAATGGAGTTGTCATTCGAAACAAGGCAAGGTTAGTGGCGCAAGGGTATGCTCAAATAGAAGGTATGGACTTTGATGACACCTTTGCGCCCGTGGCTCGCCTTGAAGCTATTCGTCTCTTGCTTGCTTTTGCTTCATTTCATGAATTCAAACTTTATCAAATGGATGTGAAAAGTGCTTTTCTTAATGGTCCCTTGAAAGAGGAGGCATATGTGGCTCAACCCCCGGGTTACGAGGACCCCAAGTTCCCCAACCGTGTGTATAAACTCCATAAGGCGCTCTACGGTCACAAGCAAGCTCCGCGTGCTTGGTATGAGCACCTTAGGGATTTTCTACTCAAAGATGGGTTTGAGATTGGGAAAGTCGACTCCACCCTTTTCACTAAGCGTTTTAAAGGGGGTGGCATCTTCATATGCCAAATCTATGTTGATGATATCATTTTTGGTGGTTCATTTGAACGCCATAACAAAGCTATTTCCGAGTTGATGACTAGGAAATTTGAGATGTCCATGATGGGGGAGTTGAAGTATTTCCTTGGATTTAAAGTGAGGCAACTTGAAGAAGGAACCTTCATCTCCCAAGAGCAATATGTGAAGGATATGCTCAAGAAGTTCGACATGGTCAATGCTTCAATTGCAAAGATGCCCATGGCTACTAATGGGCAACTAGGGGCATGCAAGAAGGAGAAAGATGTGGACATAAAGGTATAACATTCTATGATTGGCTTGTTGCTTTATCTTTGTGCATCTAGGCCGGATATCATGTTTAGTGTTGGAATGTGTGCTCGTTTTCAATCCGCTCCGAAGGAGAGCCACCTTGTGGCGGTCAAACGGATTCTAAGGTACCTTGTTCACACTCCAAGTCTCGGGCTTTGGTATCCAAAGGGGTATAACTTTATTCTCCATGGCTATTCGGACTCCGACTGGGCTGGTGATAAAGTAGACCCGAAGTCTACCTCCGGGGCTTGCCAATTTCTTGGCCGGTCATTGGTGAGTTGGTCATCCAAGAAACAAAACTCCATCTCCCTATCCACCGCCGAAGCCGAATACATCGCCGCGGCATCTTGTTGTGCTCAGTTGTTATCGGTGAGGCAAACCTTGCAAGACTATGGAGTGTCTCTTGGTCCGGTGCCTCTTCTATGTGACAATGAAAGCGCAATTAAGATCGCCCATAACCCCGTCCAGCATTGCCGCACCAAACACATTGACATTCGCCATCACTTCCTACGTGATCATGTCGCAAATGGTAACATTAACCTCACTTATGTGGGAACAAATGACCAATTGGCGGACATTTTTACGAAACCTTTGGATGAAGCCCGGTTCGCTAAGTTGAGAGATGAACTTGGTATTCTTGATCTTAACAACTTGGATTGATTTACTTGCACTATTTCCTTTACTAGCCTTGTTATCTTGTTTAGGTGTGCCGCACATGTAGGGATAGCATCTTACCATGTCTTGGCATGATGCATACCTATGTGTGCTATATCATAAAGATCTAATGTCAAATGGACCCAAGCATGTCTCTTCGCGGTACCTATGACATTTGTGCTCTAACATAGGGGGAGAAATCCCCCGCCAACACGCCTCTCATATTTGGTGTTCTATCTCTCGTTTTATTGGATTTGGATATTCACTAGTTCGAATCATGTCCCTTGTTGTTAGTTGGAATTTTATTGCACAAGGAACATGCCTAGAACACTATCTTCTTATCTTGTGTCTCTGCTGTTATATCTAGTCCATCTTTTCTCTCTATGCACAAGTCATCTCGAAATCTTACACATAGGAGGAGTTTCTGGTGGCCCGGCTTGTAATCCGGAATATTCCGGATCTGTCACCGGATCCTTCTGGAATGAATTACGGGCATAGACCGGGCGTTTCCTGGCGAGTCCAGTAGCTACTGGACCAACCCGGAACTACCCGGTGACAGGCTTGGAAATCATTCCGGAAGCTCCCGGTGCCGATCCCGGAACATTCCGGAATCCATACCGGACGGGCTCTGTGTCGAGACCGTTATGTTCCCAGGTCAGGGGGTTCTTTCCTTGACCCATCCTCTTTGCCCCCAACCTAGGGCTTCCC
Source organism: Poa pratensis (assembly GCA_947311845.1). Classification (NCBI taxonomy): domain Eukaryota; kingdom Viridiplantae; phylum Streptophyta; class Magnoliopsida; order Poales; family Poaceae; genus Poa; species Poa pratensis. The sequence goes on along the minus strand of CAMZMU010000083.1, from coordinate 39,305,420 downwards.
CTGCCGCCGCCACCACCATCTCCTCCACCTCCGGGTGGATCTTATTGGATTGCGTGTACGGTAAATTAAAAATTCCCGTAAAGCTACGCAACAACTGCCAAGATCTACTATGAAGATACATGCGAATACGAAGATCCAAAGATCTAGATTGAATACGTTACCAACACCGAAGTTGCGGAAGAAGTGTTGATGACGTAGTTGATGTAGTAGAGAGATTCTGGCGCCTTCTCCTCCTTGCCTTGTCACCTTGATCCAGCAGAGTGAGGGTCAACCGTCGAGATCGACGGATCACCCCTCCGAGAGCTTGCACGCGTACACCGGGAAAGGTTCAGCAGGGCTTCGCCGTCCAAGCTTGAAGCAACTACTGGTGTATATGAAGGTGGAGATCTCAACACATGAGAAGGAGAGAGAGAGAGAGAGATTAGATCTAGTCTAATCGGATAGGTTGCCTCTAATTAGAGGTTCCTTTAATCCAACTAGAAGGGATTTAAACTTGAGAGAACTTGTCTCAACTTGTGTGTCTTGTGTGTCCTCCAAATAGGATGGGGTGGGGTTTATATAGGAGGACCAAGGGGTGGAGGGACTTGGGGAAGGGAAAGCTTTCTCCTTGTCCAAGTCAACTTGGGCAAGGGGAAAGTCCCCTAGCCCAATTCGGTTTGGGAGGAGGAGTTGGAGTGGGACTCCAACTCCCCTCCCCACCGCCTCTACCGCCGCCGCCGCACCGACCTAGGCGGGTGGGGCCTACCTAGGCCGGCCGCCCTTGGCCACCACCGCCGCCGCCTCCCCCCACATGGGCCGCATGGCCCATTAGGGTTTCGGCTAGAGTCGAAAGGTTTTAGGCTTAGTAGAACTAAAACTGAGTACATGAGGTGCAGTTTCAGTACTACTAGGCACGAGCAGGGAGAGGTTAGCCTTGATGGACAGGTGGTACCTGAGAAAGACACCTTCCGGTATTTGGGGTCTATGCTCCAGAAGGATGGTGATATCGATGAAGATGTGAGTCATCGAATCAAACCTGGTTGGATGAAGTGGCGCCAAGCTTCTGGCGTCCTCTGTGACGAGAGTGCCACAGAAGCTAAAAGGCAGGTTCTATAGGATGGCGATTCGACCTGCGATGTTGTATGTCGCAGAATGTTGGCCAACCAAGAGGCGACATATCCAACAAGATGCGCATGTTGAGATGGATATGTGGCCACACAAGAATGGACCGGGTCCGGAATGATGATATACGGGAGAGAGTTGGGGTAGCTCCGATTGAAGAGAAGCTTGTCCAACATCGCCTAAGATGGTTTGGGCATATACAACGCAGACCTCCAGAAGCGGCCGTGCATAGCGGACGGATAAAGCGTGATGAGAATGTTAAGAGGGGTCGTGGTAGACCAAACTTGACATGGGAGGAGTCTGTTAAGAGAGATCTGAAGGGTTGGAATATCACCAAAGAACTAGCCATGGACAGGGGTGCGTGGAATCTAGCTATCCATGTGCCAGAACCATGACTTAGTTTCGAGATCTTGTGGGTTTCACCTCTAGCCTACCTCAACTTGCTTGAGAATGAAAGGTTTTGTTGTTGTTGTTGTTGTTGTTGTTGTTGTTGTTGCAGAAGACCAGTCAAACAGTATGATAAAACTCAAGATGTGTATAAAGTACCCACCTGTCCACATTTGCTTGCTGCGATGCAAGAATATGACTATGGATATCTTCCAGTAGCCTTTTGTTTTTGTTAGCAGTAGAGTACTTGCCCAACCATCCGCCAAACCTATTAAAGTTCCGTTCACCCTGTAAAAAACAGTATCCAATTCAGTCTGTAAAATACATGATAAATAGATGTAGCAAATAATGGTAATGGATGGCTAGGGTTTGAACTTTACTGCTTCAAAGACTTCTCTATTTCCATGCATCAAAGCAGCACTGGAAATTTTTGAAAGAGATTAGTAGTCTGAGTTGGAACATTTAGATAAATCAAATCATCTGGATAAATCATTGTACATACGGTACTATAGATGAAGCAAAACTAGCAGCTTGGGACAGCTGCCACTGCCGATATCTCCTTATTTGTACATTAACAATATCACCGTCCGCCATAGACTCAGCGGCACGGGCAAGATAATTCATTCTTTTAACTCCATTGTCATCCTTCCCCACATCGCTAGGCCGATAATTGATATAGTTTTCCTATAACGGGCACACTAGGTGAATTTGGCGCGGCGCACGCTGCGCTTTTGGTGTAAAATTATTTTAGGATTTATTTTGCTTAAATACATGTAAATAATATCAACATTTTGTGCAAAAGAAATCTAAGCGGTAAAAAATTGCGATGGTTATGAACAAAATAAAGATGAAACTGTCCAGGTAGTCTTGTTAGCACAATCATTGCTAATAATGTGTAAGCATCTTCGTACACGATTCATTTCCATGTGCATTTACCACATGATAAAAACCAGAGTTTGTTTGGATACTATTCCATCGATAGCTTGTCCTGTCAGCTTTATGTATGGGCTACTCGAAAATGGCATTCAGCAAGAAAATAAATGTAAATTTCCAAAAATTGCATGTGGATCAAGTGTGCACAAACTATGCATTAATCAGACCAGGGCATGCATTCCCATGATCAGTGGTATTGTATAACTTTAAGTTGGCGTACAAATTATAATGGAAAATACATTCATGCAATTACCTTGTCTTTTTCTATTCTGTTGACAGATCAAGCAATACAAAATCAGATGTGAAGGATGAGGTCTTCTTCGACTGCTACATACTCTGAAATCTGCACATAAACATGGATATATGTCAACTGAAACTTTTTGTTACACGAAAAGCATCTCATCCAGCTTATCTTGAAAAGAAAGATTAACCTAAATAAACAAAATAAGAGTAGACCTGCCGCAACGGTCGAAGACAAAGGGACACTTACCCAAAGATGTCGGATGGATGATGTCACTCGGGCAAGGCTAACCCCTCGGTTTCTGCAGGATATCAGAATTTAGAAGCCTACAGTTAAAGAAAAGTAATCAACCGACTGCAGAACACATAAGCTCCTTTGACTGAAGCTAAGATTCTTCTACAGAGTACATTGATTAAGAAAACATGCATTGACATGACAGAGAGCTGAGAGGTAAAAAAGAAGCTTTACCAAATGAATACATGTCAAGTTGAAGAACCAACCACTCATGGAGTGAAGAGATTATCGAATATTTGACTCTTTGTAGACTTCTGTTAACCTGCGTACTGCTTGTCATATTCTCTATCAAAAAAGTTTCCCAGTTAATCAGGATGAATCAGTCAACAGAAAAAAATATCATCAAATGCAGCCAAAACTTAAAAAGTAAAATTCATGACATCCTATGGTATTGTCAATAAAGTCTCGGTTTTTGTCGTAACAGACATATACAACAATACTGCCCCACATCCTATAAATTGTCAAGTAGTATATTTGTAGAATCACACACCTCATCGTAATGAAGAAGAAACAACAAATGGATTTGACCCAGTTTTCCTTCTGAGTGTTCAAGAGATTCAGTCTAACAAAAGGAAGTAAATGTGACCCAAATAAAATTATAGCTGGCAATGGATAAGCGTTTGCATAACGACTCCTTAACAAAAAAGTTCTTCAATCTGAAAAGAATTATTGCCTTTCTGAATAAGTTGTAGTTTGCATTAGGATAGAACAATATTAGCAAAACCAAAATCGCAACTTTAGAGGATCTACACCGAATCTTATAATATCTGTGTATAGACTTTTGAGAGTTTTAGCAGCCGAAATAGAGACTGTAGATGCTAGTCCTACAAAGAAATTTTATGGCAAATCTATCTAGAGGTGAGTTAAGGCGAGATAAATGTTCATAACAGGTTGCACACAAACAATTGTGGGCTCTTTCCTAGGTTTGCACCACTGCTATGATGTTGTCCTGCCAATAGAAATATCCTATAGGTCTCTCCAATTTTGCAAGCACTGAAAGAGGTCAATGAGAACATAAATCTACAGTCTCCAAGCCGTTGAACATCAGCTTCAAACATGACAGATGTAAAACAGTGAATTAGTCATTTAGTGGGTACAGAAAATATCGCAGGTAAAAGAAGACAAAGGCTAGTAAGTAACCTACCGATATTGGCATGCAAACTGACACCCAAAGAGTATTCCAAATGAACCAAATCTGGAAAAGGGGCATCCTTCCGAATTTGCTATTGTAGAATTTAATACTACATCGATATGAGCACATTCTGTACCTTAAATATGTTCTGTGCATGTAGATAAGATGCCAACAACATGAATGTTAACATTGTTGGATTAGCACAATCTAACATGCACACAATGTTCGACAATTACACTAACTTTTGATCCGAGACACTAACTCCTGATCCTGCAGTTAGATACTTCTCATAAGAAACATTTAATGGTGATGTACTAATAAGCATGTATATACTATCGTACAGAGCGTAGAAACAAAAATAACTCTAGACAGATCCTAGAAAAGAGTACACCATTTTGCTCCCCTAATCAACGATGGATCACAGGAAGGGAAAAAAACAACCACATAAAACCAACCATGTCTACATGATTCACAAAAAAAAACACTAAATAAAGTGGCACCAGACATGTTTCAAGATGAATTTATTGTCAAATGAAACCTGGTCCATGCTATAAAAGGTAAAAACAAAGAATCTGACAAATAAATATTACCTGCATGTAATTAGCAACATCCCAAGCTCTTTTCTCTACCTCACTCTCACGAAATTAATAACTGACGATTGTATATAAGTCCAGCTAAGCTTAAATCCTGAAACACGATAGAAGCATACTAATTTATTTGTAAGGTGTGTACATTATCAAGCTCCTTAACAGATTACTCATACCAACGATAGAAAGTCAGAAATGATCCACGCCATAGATAGAAGAAGAAAGAACTGAAGCGGAAAGGAGGAGAAATAAAAAAATCTCACCTGCGCCATCAAATGCTCCACGCCTTTTTCCTCCAGAAACCAGGGGAGAAGAAGGAGAGGATGCCACGGGGATCTCTTTCAGTCGTTGTTGGACCGTGGCTCGCGAGATTGGAGGTCAATACAACCAAAACGCTGGAGCACACATGGAAAAAAGGAAATTTCGAGGCATATATCGCATCAGCATAAATCTATTTGAAACTAACATCATTGTTTTTAAACATGTAAAGTGAACCAAAATAAATAAACCTACAGTAAATTCTGGACGCATCAGCATCAAATCTATTTGGAACTAACATCATTGTTTTAAAACATTTAAACTGAACCAAACTAAATAAACCTACATTAGTTTCTGGATGGAGTACATTGGAATTCAACCAAAGGCTCTAATTAAATCAGAATTGTAGATATAAATGGAGTGTGGCTGCATGTTTCATTCAAAGAAAAAACACGCGAGTTGGGTAATTTAATGATGTGAAAATAACACTAATAGCACAAAAAGTAACATAGATAGATTGCTGCAAGAATTATTAGGCATGGAAGGGAAGGATGGAACTACGATCCTACACCCAGCTGGAAGCTTATATTCTTACACTCAGCCTGAACCATAATATGCAATCATTCAAAACACCCAGCCTGACCATAATATGACATGCAATTACTCAAATGATAAAATAGGCTTTGAGCAGATCCACATTTAAACTTAACTGAACTATAGCCGTGTTTCCATATCTTTAATTAACAAAGGCTGTGGCTAATTATATACAAACAAACGTGATGTGTGAAGAGGCCGTTGACTGATTAAGAATGCTCACTCTTTAGCCAGCAGACCCGTTAATTGGGAGATCGGATAGCAAGTTCCAGTCCAATCTTCTGCAGGACTTGATCTTTTTGCCCCAGAATACACCTGAACAAAAAAACAGATAGTAAAATGAGATGCACAGGCAAGAACAATCTATCTGCCATGGAAATCAGCACCATTGTCCCGGCCAAGCTGAGAGAGAGAGAGAGATAGAGAGAGAGAGAGAAACCTGGGATCCTGTTCGTGCTGCTGGTAGCGGATTGGGGAGAAGGGGAAAAAGCCCAGGCAGCAGAGCGTCGCTACGCGCTCGCACAGCCGCGCCCCTTCCTGCGCGTGCGAAGACGCCGGCGAGGTGGAGCGCTGTGGCCCGCACGCTAAAGGCGAGGACAACGGAGGGCGGAGGCGGCGGCGTCGTGAACGGCTCGATCTCCTCGCTCCTCGCTACGGACCGGGCGCCAAGGGGCGAGGACGACGACCTCCTCCACCGTATTTGCAGACCTGCGCGCTGGCTGGAGGAGCGAAACGGCGGGGCGGCGGCCGATCTGCGGCGAAGAAGTGGAGGAGACGGCGGCGGAGCGCTCCTTGGCCTTCGATCTGACCGGGGAGGGGCGGAGGGGCGGCGGCTCGCGTCGGCGGCGGCGATTTCCGCCGTCGCGGGAGAGAGAGGAAGAGGGAGGAGAGGTGTTGTGGAGTTTTTGCAAGAAAGACCTTCAGTTTTCTGAAAATTGCAAACAGGTCCCTCCGCGCGGTACTGTTCAACACTGTAGCTAGTAACAGTAGCATGATCGCTCTCAGGCCGCGAAATCGCTCAGCTTTCATATAGTTAGTGATGTTAGGATGTGAATGTAGTCAGGCATACAACAAAAGCTACAGAGAATCTGGATGCATCATGACTTAAGAATTGGGGGGGGGGGGGGGGGGGGGGGGGAATACTGTCACGACAATTAAAAACAAAAGCAGTCCTAAAACATATATTTGCACGCAGTTCTAATATGCACCAACTCAGCCGAATATTTGAGTTCTGCAGAGCAAAAAACGGCTGAAAGTTTTCTTCATATAATAGCTGGGATGGTATAAACTTGAAAGCTACCATCCATCTTCCAGAAGAAACAGTGCTGCCTCTGATGACACTGTCTTAAGTTAACTGATTCACTAGGCATTCAGAGGGCGGTTGTGGGCTTCAGCAGGAGAGAAAGCCCTCCAAGCGTCACTACCAGCAGAGCTTAGCACTTAGGGGTTGACAAGGTCGCCTACTCGTAGGCTTGGAAATGATATATTATGTCTGCCAAGCACGTTTTTACAACAAAAAAACAAAGGATGCACTTTAGGCTTATCACTAAAGCTGAGGAATTGATTGCAAAATTATGGTTTCAAGTTCAACCAAACTAGATTGAAACCCATGGTACACTACTATTATTAAGAGCTCTCCATTCAGTACGTAGAAAATAAATCCATAGTACTAAAAAGTATCTCATGATAGAAAGAAGAAGGATTAGCACTTGTACAGATGACATAAACAAATTTGCAATATCGTAGTCAGAACCTGTATAATCAAAGGAACTAAATCAGGATCGCTCATGCTCAAATTGATTCTCTCATCCATCCTTAGTCTCCCACCATTGAAACCAAACAGCCTGGAAGTTGAATATAGCCATAAAGAACATAAAGGCGGCAGGCAAGAATGCAAAACAACATTAGTGTCGCAAAGTCATTCATGTAATAACCAATTACAAACCCACGTATATTTAATCTGACAGGAGCGAGCATGCAAGTAGGTGAATGAAAAAAATATCATTGATGTGATTAAATCCCTGTCAAATCCAAAAAAAAACAAATAGAATTGAACTAGTGAATTGCAGGGGCAAACAATGCTAACTTCCGAGAGGTCTAAATTAGTTGGAAATTACATGTTTAACCGTTACAAAAAAAAGCTACTTGACATTTTCTCCTAAAATCTCCTAGGGCTGCAACTGGTACATCTGCAAACGTCTTATCCTAAATCTATTTAGCAAGGCAGGAAACCATCAACTGGATTTTATCATCATGTGCTTTTCCAATGGATATACAGTAGAAACTAGGAAAATAGTAACTCAACAGAAAATCTTCTATATCTAATGCAAAACACAAAAACATGAACACCCATCTGCCCTGTCATGACTCATGATGTGATATAGTTTCGTACACCAAGAAAAAGTAAACCAATCCCTAAAGGAAATCTATTTGCATTAGAAAGATTAAAAAAGGGAGCAGTGAGGATGTGTTTGAATGTCAGGCTAGGATAGCCATAGCCTTGCAGTTGCAGGGCGAGGATAATCGTTTGGTACGGCTAACAAAACCTTGATTTGCTCTGCACCATAACCAGCAACAACAAGCTTGCCATCGGAGGAGAGCCAACTTGGCCCTCCAACAGGCAAGCGCACATGTCGCTTAATGAAACTGCCGCACACATCTTGCTTCTGCTATTAATCCAATCACGAGTGTTTTCCCCCTCATGGCTATGCCAGCCGAGCTATTTTTTCAAGTATGGCTAAGCGAGGCAAGCTAGAGATCCAAACATACCCTACGTGATCAGGAAACTTTGGTCATACTTAACTATTTCCAAATTAGACAGGATTTTGTTATCACACCACAGGCATATTACTCAATAAAAATGAATTTATCACAGAAAAACTGACAATATAAATACTAGATAACTCCATAGAATGACAACCTGGTATACTAAAGAAGGGATCATACTTGTCAACAGCCGTAAAGGGAGAGATATCTTCATATTTGGCACTACTATTAAGACGCAATCTTATATCATCATATTTGACCACAGACTGGAGAGGCACATGTATTGCAAATGGTTGAGTGCCATGCGAATATCCCCATGTACTCTTTCTGCAAGCTCTTCCATCGCATTCTACCAGATGAGAAAACCACATATATTAGCAACTGAATCTGAAAAGCATATGTAATGAAAACATACAAGCAAAGGAAACTATATGTAATTTAAGTTCAAATTAATTGGGATATTCTTCATGTTATTCCAAAGTTCTGCTCAGAGATTGGAAAAACAGAACTCTGAGAACTTATTGAGCACACCTCTTGGGCTTGAACACCTTCTTTTCTGGCAATCTCCATCAACCTCTTACCCATCTGTTGAGCTAAAAAGTTAGAACCAACCCCAAAGTACAAATTTTGTGTCACAAGTACAAATTGTAGTAAGCCTGTCAAATCCTAATATATAGTGTGAGATGAAAAATAAATCAGGAAGATCGCAGAGTGAAAATAAAAGAGAAGAGTTTTTTACAACAATTAGGAAAAATATTTAAAGGAGTATAACCGTGCTTTCTTGCATTCAGAAAAACAGCATTAAACAGATGAAACTGTATCAGATAAAATGAGTGCCAGCAGGCTAAACTACATCTCTGCCTATAAATTGCAAGCAACTTAGAAGTGAGAACAACATGTCAGTTGTCGCAGCCAGCAAACATTAATTTTCATAAATCATTATAATAAGAATGTGGCATGAATTAACCTGCTGCTTTGTTGGTTTCCTGAAATTGAGCAGCAAACAGTAATTTACGAGGCTCTTCAATTTCTGGCTATAACGGTCATTACAAATGCAAACTATAGGAATCTTGGATATCTTGATGCTGGCAATAAGATCAGCAACTCCACCTCTATCACCAGCAGACATACCGTCAACTTCGTCCATTATGAGTACAGCCTTAGGCTTCTTTGTCCTGTGATATTGTTCCACAGTTTATTATAACTGACAGAAAATCAAAAGTGCAAGAAGTTAATGATATTTTCTGTAGCACAGACCGGTTGTCACTATAATTCAGAGTAGAATTGCTGATAAGTTCTTTGATACAATTTATTATAACTTTTGCAGTTGTAGTTTTACCAATACCTGGAGGTCCACTCAGCAATACAGCCTTAGCTCCACCATCGGTCTGCTTCTTTCCTTTACCCTTTTGGCGAGGATGAAGGAATTGTTCCTCCCAACTTTTCAACCAATCATGAAGTTGTTTAACCTATATACATTAGAAATTTATTCATACTAAGTTGTGTGTGCATACATGTACATGACCAACATAACTAAAAGCAATACTTCTCACCATTGATTGGTTACCAACTATGTCGTTTGGAACTTTTGGCCGATATTTTACTGTCCATTGCAAAGAACCACGGTCAACAACCTTGGCCTTTTGGTTGTTAGTGGAGGCACTTTCTTTATTACTCTTTGGAGCAATACTCTTGTCCATGGTACTGACTTGCTCAACAGCTGAATATTCAAAAACCAGATTTGCATAAGTATTAAAAACATGAGAAATGCAATATATAAAAACATATGAATGGATATGATATTTGTAGAATCACGCATCTACAGTGTTAAAGGGTAAGAAGACAGAACAAACACTAGAATCATGCTTCAGTACATGCAATGGAACTAAGCAGGAATATGTGCGTGCTATAAAACTATTGATGCATTACAATTTAGAAGTTTCTGGTTACCTCTTTTTTCAACTTTAACTGGAGAGCTCTTCGTCTGTGATTTGTGAAGCTTTTCTGAGTTGCTGTTATTTTCATGTTTGTTTACATGAGACTTTGCAGGCTTTGATTTCCGGATCATAGCAAATAAACCATCTTCAGTCAAGAACGGGACGCTGCGATAAATGTGAGCATGTATGAAGAAGTGACAACTTAAACAAACTCAAAGCATCTTTTTTTCAAAAATAAAGCTATCAAGTAATACCCCAGATCTTTTGCTTTCTTAGATTTCACTCCACCAACGTCTTCATCAGCCAATAGGTAACTCTGTCAACAAGCGATATCAAAATTCAACAATAATATAGTTCATTAAAACCTACATCAGCAAGTGTTATAGTACTATACATACCGTCTTTTTACTAATAGCGCTAGTCACACGGCCCTCATAACGCTTTATTACATCACCTGCTTCCTCCCGTTCAAGACTCCAAAAAATAGAGAATTATGATGATTTACTGGCAGTGCCATCTCAACCAGGAAAGTTGGAAGTGCTGAAATAGTTGCTCACATTGGTAACTGCACGATCATTAAACAAAGCACTTAAATATCAATGAAAGAAGACAGTAAACCTCACCTGTCAAGAGTGCCACTTACGACAAATGTCAGACCAGCTAAACAGTCAGGAGCACCGTCTGGGACTTCCTACAGAATATGGAATAAACAAATTTGGCATTGAGTTTCTCAAGTTTTTCAGAAACTTGGGACAACAATTATGAATTACCTTCTCCCCTTTGTGAGGAGGATCCTTCCTTTCACCAAAATTCATGAAACCTCTCCCTCTTCCCCCGGGAGTAGCTCCTGCTCCTCTTCCTCCCCTTCCCCTTCCAGCTGCTTTGGAAGGGGCCTTGTCATCTTCATCCATCCTGTCCTCCTCACCATCATCATCAAGGCCAGTAGTCCTTCCATGATCTGTTCCTCCTCCTCTTCCACCCCTTCCCCTTCCTCGTCCCCTCCCATTGTTTTGGAGGGAGTCTTAGCATCTTCATCCATCCTGTCCTCCCCACCATCAACATCATCATCATCAGGACTAGCAGTCTTTGCATGGGCTGCTCCTGCTCCTCTTCCTCCCCTTCCCCTTCCTCTTCCAGCTGCTTCGGAAGGGGTATTGGCGTCTTCATCCATCCTATCGTCCTCGTCATCACCATTAGATGCAGCCTTTAACTTCTTTGATGGTGGAGGCTTCACTGGGGTTTTCTTTTTGGAAGGCGCCACAAAGTCATCATCCTTGTCTTCATCCTTAAGGGATTTGTTTGATGCCAAAGACTTGCAGTCCTCCTCGAGTTCGTCGCTGCTTTTCTAAAGTTTTCTTTTGGAAAAACTCTTCTCAGCAACATGTGCATCTTTTTCTGTTTTAGGTGCAAAGTACTTGCTTGTCTTCCTTCTAGCAGAAGCATCTTGATTACCAGACACCTGCATGATCCAGTATTCGAATTACTAATGATGCACATGAACTGAGGGACATCACATAATCTAGATCAATGGAAGCAAGAGAAAAATTAAAGCGAGCCATTCGGCGCCAGCTCCTCCTTGTCCACCATCGCTTCTATTTCCTTGCCTACGAGGTGTTGGAGATATGCCCTAGAGACAATAATAATTTAGTTATTATTTATCTCCAAGTTTATTATTAATATTTATATCTTTATGCTATAACTGTATTGGGCACTTGAATAGCAAATACAACGTGTTCAAGAGAAAACCTCCAATACAGGTGTAGAGATACGAACAAGTAAAAGCGTTCCTGGTCTTGTCTCTAAGACTAGCCTATCTTGTTACCTGATGATCATGTTTTCCTGATCATGGACTTTGTATAAGTCATGTAACTATAGGAGTTTGTTACCGGAATGATAATAGTACTGAACCGACCCACTGTATGATCTTGCTATGAGACTAATCGTCAACGATGAAGATAGCAATTGATCATATGTTTAGTTTTCATTAGCTGTATTCCTATGCCCTGAGAATATCTGGTGACCGCTTATTTGACACTCATGTTTTGATTGTCACCTAACGTCTTGCCGTAACTGGGGACCATAACGGTGGCTTTTGGGTCTGGACTAGAATAATGTATTGGAACAGAGATTATTCAAGAAAGGCACTTACTCCTCCAGGCGATGGAGAGATACAATCTCTAGGCCATCTCAGTATTATTATTGTCACCCAATCGTCTGGCCAGACACAGCATGATTAATCACGGGACAATGAAAATACGGAATGAGAAAATAGAATGATATTGGTACGAGAATTATATGTGTTATGATTAAAGGGTTTATCACACTAGAGCACATTGTCTCAAATCTCGAGATATCATTGGTATCGTGTACGTAAGGGAATTAGCGTAATGAGTAACACATAGGTTCTGTCGTTCACGCGTGAACACACGGGAGCCAGTACGACCGTCTAGGTCCCAATGCTGGTTATTGTCTGGTAAGCTCCCGGACATGTCTTTGTGTTTACCGAACCTTTTGGGTCACACACTTAAGCTGTGAGTCAATCCTTTGTTGAGAGAATAAAGTTGTAGTTTTGTGGTTATGAGAAAAGGTCGGAGTCCCTCCGATGTCACAGGAACAACTCCGGAGTAATTCGGAGGTGTTACGGTGAAGTTATCATGAGAGGGAAATAATGCCGGATTAGGGCAGAATTTCCCGAGAGAGAAATATGGCGAACATGAGATGTTCCGGGATGCCGGGAAGTGTTTCCGACATCAGTGGATATAGTCAATGATTTTATCTAAAGAGTATATGATTCCGGACAAGTTTCAGAGGTTTGCTAATAAGGGGGGGGGGGGGGGAGTGCCGGAGGAGAAGGGGGAGCCCTAGGGGCCGAACCGCACCTAGTGTGGGTCGGCCGGCTGGGCCCCACCCTCCTGGCCAGCACACCACCACCTCTCCCTCTCTTTCCTTGTTTGATTTGGAGATTTAAAAGAGTCCGAATTGGAAAAGGAAAGAATAAAGGAAAAAGGCAAACAGATAAAAGGGAAGGAAGGGAGTCCTTGTTGGAGAAGGACTCCCCTCCCCAAACCGACTTGGGAGAGGGGCCGGCTCCCCTAGAGCCGGCGCACCAAGGGAGGGCTTTGCCCCTCCCCCAAGCACCTCCTCCCCTTGCTCCCCTTTTATACTCCACCCCCTCCCACAAGGAGGACATCCAAGTTTTTGTGCAAGTTCCTCTCTCTTGAGATATTGTGCAATTAGATGATGCTCTAATTAGACGGCGCTCTAATTGGACATTGATCTAATCTCTCTCTAGTAGATCTCATGTGTTGAGAATTAGACGTCTCTAATCCTCTCATATAGATCTAATCAAGTTGATTAGATCTACCACCTAAACCACGCCGAAAGGCAGTCTCTCTTCGGCGGTGCTAGTAGCTCTAGGCGGCGAACGTGCTGTCGGGTTGGCGCGGTGTACGTGTGGATACTGCTAGAGCGGGGCTGCGCAAGTAGTCCCTCGACGACAGCCGGCAACAATCTCACCTCCCGGCGTGGACGTGAGATTCTTCATCAAAGCTTCACCGACATCTACTTCGACAAACACAAGATCTTCCACAGCGGTGTTTGTAAGTATTCTAGATCTAGCATTATGGGGTGCAGCATATCTTCATAGAATAGATCTTTGGCGGCAAGGTTACGGAAAATTTTAAAGTTTTACCCGCAACCCAATACGAGGTTGTAGCGTGGCCACAAGCCCGTGTGTGTGGAGGCGAAGAAGATGCTAGAAGAAATTTAGGGAGAGGACGATAGGCGGGGGAGGCAGTGGATGCGAAGAAGACACTAGAAGCATGAATTGTTAGAAATGAATAGATCTGATCATATGCAATAACGTTGACAATGGGCGTCCTCGTTGGTGCTCTAATTTGATCAGGGCGAGCCTAACCTCATCATCACCGGCTCAACTAAGGAGAGAGTGAGGAGGAAGAGAGAGCCACATAAGCAGGGTATCATTAGTAGTGTGAGAGATAGAGACACCACGTGAGCAGCGTGATCGTCGGTCGAGGCGAGAGAGATCGTCAGAACGACACATGAGAGAGGCATATCGAGAGTGAGGTGGTTGAGGAAAAAACAAAATTCATAGGTGGGGTCCACCAAGCATATAGGGAAAGGGAGAGCCTTGATGTTTTTTAAAAAAATACATAGGTGGAGTCGACCACTGTTTTGGCGCGCTTGATTTCTTGTCGGAAGTAACCGAGTAGGCGGTTACGCGTTAGAGTTTTACTTATTTATATGAGAAAGCAACACATGAGTAGTTCATGTGTTTCTTACGCCATTAAAAAACTTCTATTATTAATATCAAACATTCAATGGCATCTAATTTATACATCGTTTATGTGTTTTTGAATCATGGAATAAGAAAAAAAAAAGAGAAGGGGCAAAAAAATTGGGCACATGGTAGGGCACAGGAGGAGGCGATCCAGGATCGAGTGGTGGTGCGGCAATCCCTTCTCCGCCCCTGGCTTTGCATTGCCATCTCCTTCCTTCGTCTTCCCTTCCCTAGCACACAGAAGAGACCCGACGCGAGCAACTCAACTCTCCTCTTCCTCCACCGAAAGTCCAACCTTTTCGCTCCCAATCCACCACCAATCCCACCTCCCTCTCCCTGTCCTCGCTCGCTTGATTCGATCAGAGGGAGCCCCGCCACCAGACCTCCACCAGTCAATCCCCCTCTAGGGTTTCGCCGCTCGCGCCGCCCAATCGGATCCACCTCCAATGTGAGTTCGCCTGATCCCCCGCCTCTGTGCTTCTACCATCGTTCCACGCGCAGATTTGGTACAATCCGACCGGAAATTTAGACCTCGCCGCGCTAGCTGTTAATTCGATTCCCCCCGCAAGCCGACGCAACCCGCTTTGTAATTGTTTGGACTCCTAGACGGTTTCCGGATAGATTGGAGGGCCGATTTGGTAGAGTCCCGCAGATTGGCCTTATCCGCGCGCCTTGTTTCTACTCTGCTTATTTGGGATCTTAGGCTTCCGGTAGCTCTGGGATTGCCGCAGTACATAGATTTCGTTTTGTCTCTCTAGATAGATATTTTTCTGACGTTTCCGTGGTTGCTGGAACCTTAGGATGACGATGAGCGACGACGGAGACCGCACCTGCCCGCTCTGTGCCGAGGAGATGGACATCACTGACCAGCAGCTCAAGCCCTGCAAATGTGGCTACGAGGTACTGCCCCTCACACCGGACTGCCCTGCCTGTGCCAGCAACCAGCGCCCTTTTTCTCATTGTTTTGTTTGTGTGTGCGACTCTGCAGATTTGTGTATGGTGCTGGCACCACATCATTGATATGGCTGAGAAGGAGGACACGGAGGGGCGCTGCCCTGCCTGCCGCACGCGCTATGACAAGGACAGGATTGTCAAGATGGCAGCAGCCACCTGTGACAGGTATGCCACTCTCAAACTTTCAATTTACACTCTGCCCCTGAATGCGGCCGCTCTTAATAGTCGATTAGAGACCTCCTTTTATATTAGTGATGAATATGCTTAAAGTCTTTCCTCTGTGTATTGCGATGATAGACTTGCAACTTACGCTCATTTGGGTGGATACAGGACGGTGGCAGATAAAAATACAGACAAGAAGCAGAAGACCCAAAAGGTTAAGTCAAAGGCACTAACTGTGGAAGCTAAGAAGCATCTGGCCAGCGTCAGAGTTATACAGAGAAACCTGGTGTATATAATTGGGCTTCCTGCAAATTTATGCAATGAGAGTGTGAGAACAATATTCTTTACATCTGGATCCTATTTTCTTTATGGAACACCTACATTCTGTTATGCTGTAAAATTTAGCCCTCACGCCAACATTATCATTGTCCTTTGTTTTAGGTACTTGAGCGCAGGGAATACTTTGGTCAGTATGGAAAGGTTTTGAAGGTTTCAGTTTCTCGTCCGACTGGGGCTCCTTCACAGCAGACAGTAGCAAACAACGGCATCAGCGTGTATGTCTACAAACGACACTAATGATCTTCCCATACCCATAACATTGCCTGATCCTATAATCACATTGATATATTAAGTGAATACCTTCTTACCCCATTACCATGGTGCTTCTAGCATTTAATATGTTCCTAATCTAGAGAATTTCTAATATGTCACCCAGAAAGTAAAGTTAGAGTTTGGCCGTGTTTAATTAGGTAATTTTCCGTAAAAAGTAGGTGAAAATAATGGACAATTCCAACATGATATGTCCTTGATACAGCCCAGTCAATTTCAGGCACTATCCTATTTTACCGAGCCACAAGAATTTCATAGCACGTGTTAGAACCTTTGATTGCCTTATAGACGACATGAATCTTTCCAGTCTCCTAAAATCCAGGGATTGTAGATAAATTTGGAAGTGTTCAGTCATGGTACAAGTTCATTTGACCAGAAATTTTGAATGGAACTTTTCACTGTTCTATCTGGGTTGAGCTCAGAAGACCTGTGTATATACTGATGTCAGTTGTTCCTTACAAATCCTCTATGAACTATCATTTTTCTTAGAGTAGATTATGGTTTTCCGCTGAGTACAAAGTGCCATTTGTTTATTTGCTACTCCATATTTCTCCTGGGAATCATATTGCACTGTCTGGATGTACCTAGTCTTAGGGTCCTCATGATTTCATAAATATGGAAAACGTGGATTTTGGATTAACTTGACTGCTGAATGAAGTACATCCCTACTCAGCTTATATCCAATAACTCTTCACACAAAAGAAAGCTTAAAGGAAATATGTACTTCCCAGAAAATAAAAGGAGATTCACAAGTGGAATCTGTGGACTATATCCATCATGTGTACTCAGAGCAATTTATTAGCTCAAGTTAATGGATAAGCAGTATGGACTTGCGATTTCTGTTCTATCACTGAAAACTGACTATTAAACACTGGCTTATTAGTTATTACTGGGATATGTGTTCAGATATATTACTTATGCCAAAGAAGAAGAGGCCATCCGGTGTATTCAGGCTGTACACAATTTTGTCTTGGAAGGGAAAGTGCTAAGGTTAGTCTTTATACATTGTTTCTTCTCTTCTATCAGTTTTACACAATATTGTTATTCTTATGTTTTTTATTGTTGCAGAGCATGCTTTGGTACTACAAAATATTGCCACGCATGGCTGCGGAATATGGTACGATTGATGCTTCATCCTGAC
This sequence comes from Poa pratensis, assembly GCA_947311845.1. Classification (NCBI taxonomy): domain Eukaryota; kingdom Viridiplantae; phylum Streptophyta; class Magnoliopsida; order Poales; family Poaceae; genus Poa; species Poa pratensis. The sequence continues at coordinate 39,288,024 of CAMZMU010000083.1, read as the reverse complement.
AGCTTACTTTACTAATGCTCTACCTAGTGCTATCTTTCTCACTGCTTCTTGTTTTTTCTCTCAGACATGTGGGAATCCAGACTGTCTCTATTTGCATGATGTTGGCAGTCAGGAGGACAGTTTCACTAAAGACGAGATAATCTCAGCATATACCAGGTAACACCTAACTTCCTTTAACTTATAATGTGGAACAACAGTTATTGCTCTGCTCGCTTCATTTATTTTTCTCAAAGCGACAAAGCTGCTTTGCAAATCCTGCCATCCTCTCTGTATAATTTTTCTTCTTTTATTTTTCTACAGTTTTGTACCCTTGCTATATATGTACCTCTTTCGTTATTTTAGAAGAAGCCCACAGTCTATCCTTCCACTTCTCTCTACACTAGTAGCCTAGTAGGAATTGTTGCCTTCGGACGGAATTGGATCTGGAAAATGGTCTACCTGTCCTATTGTGCATGTCTAATACCGTTCTACTGTTTTGGTGAGCTATTTTCTCTGTGAGGTATAAATTGATAAAGCATGCACTCCCTCCGTTCCATTTTAATTGACTCACCTATATCTAGATATGGATGTACCTAACAGTAAAACATGTCTAGATGCATCCATATGTAGATATATGTGAGTCAATTAAAATGGAACGGAGGGAGTAATAGTTTGGTGTAGTGAGCTCTGGTCTTTGAGAAATAAATAGCTAAACTCCTAGTAGTTTCAGTTGAAATTTCAACTCATCCTCTGATACTGCTATCAGGAGTAGGGTTCCTCAAATGGCGTCTACTGTTTCTCAAAGACGTGCAGGAACTGTGTTGCCTCCTCCAGCAGATGATTTCTCTTACAGCGCGGTGGTTTCGGCCAAGCATACAATCAAGAATGGAACAACTGTATGTTCTTTCATATTGGATTCATTGGAAGTCATGTTCATTTTTTCTGAATGTCGTTCTGATTTCTTGTCTAGGCTAATCTGTTCACAATTATTTCTTTGTTGTCTTACATGATGTTGCGCTGATGTCCTTCGATGCAGAATACCACAAGCCAGTCAAGACTGTCACCTCCAAACAGTAGTTCAGGGAGGTCCACGCTGCCACCAGCTACTTCATGGTATGGTTCTTCTCTTGGAGTACTATGTTACATTTTGAAATGCAACGTGTTGCTAAATTTTTGGTATGCACAGGGGGCATCGTGATGTAAACACAAGGACAGCAGCAACTGAGGGGCGTCCTCACAATCTCTTGTAAAATCAAAATCAGAGTCACAGAGTAATTCATATTCGAGCTCTTCTATGATTTCGAGTGCAAGACTACCTTCATCATGGAATGATGATACAAGCACACTACCGAAAATGAGTGAAGGACGACAATTATCAGAGCGTGATAGTCTGTCTAAAACCTCGAAGCCGTATAGACCTGGTATTGCAAAGGAAACCCAAGCTGTAACATCACTGGAGTCATCTTTGGACATAGACTTTTCTACAATACCTTCAGCTTGGAATGATGATGAAGTTGTAGCATCAGACGAGACGTCAAAAGCAAGTGAGGAAAAGCAAGTTGTAAATGGAAATTGTTCCTTCAGCATCTTCAAAGCCAACAGAGCCAGGCCAGCTTGTGTCCAAGCCATCATCAACAACAAATAATGGTGCAGCGGTAAACAATTCCGAGCAAAGTCTTATAGATTGTGTGTCACGTTCAGCAATATCTAATTCAGATATAAAGAGTGGTAACGGTGACCACCTCTTTACCAACATGGGTTCTAAAAGCCCTAATTTGAGAGCCATGAATAGCCAATCAAATCACACTGCTAGCGAGAGTAGACCCGGGGACAGAGAAGTCGATAACTTAACTGTTGGAGTATCTTCACTAACTTTAGATAGCAAAGATAAGGTTCATAGTATGGAGGAAAACCAACAGCTGGGTACAGTTAATACTTCGGCACCTTTGAGTCAGAGTTTGAACACGGAACAACCTCATTTGAAGCTCGCGGGGCTTTTGTCATCAGAAAATAAGGACTCCGTACTTTCTTCTCAATCTAGTTCTGATAAGCATCTTGACTGGAGTTCAGAGCTTCAAAGTTCTCGTGTGACTTCTCCTTTAAATGACATATGGAATTCTTCTGTGGCCACTGATAAATCCCATGTCAGGATGCTGGATACTACAGATCAAACATTATCCTCATCATATGTCCATACAGCTAATACATCCTTGTGGAATGATAAAGAAATTAACCGTACGTCGACAAGTGATAACAGAACTTCTGGCACCATGATGCACACTGGGTTATTACCTTCAACCGACAACACTTCTACCTTGTTGAATGGGCGTCAAGAGGGGCTGGGACCTATGTATACACCTGCTATGGTTTCTGAACATTCTGGCATGAGAAGTCACCAGCATGGAGCACTGGATGCAGCAAGAAATGATAACGTAGGAGGTTTTGGAAAGGCTATAGGTGGAAATAAGGATGAGGGCAGCATAATATCTGATATATTGTCTTTGGAGTTTGATCCATGGGATGAGTCATATTCGACTGCTAACAATTTTGTTAAGATGCTTAACGAATCTGAAAAGAATGATACGCTTTTCAACACACCTTCATGGAAATCAAAAGGCAGCAGTAATGAGTCTAGATTTTCATTTGCTAGGCAAGATAACCAACGGAACTTCCAGGAATCTTTCAGAAATTCTGGCAGTGATCAGAATTTCAGCTTGCTATCCCAGAATTCTCATGGCAACGTTTATCAGAATGGTGCGTGTTCCAGTCTTCTGAGGAAGATTTTTCAAAGAGCAATCCTCTTGCTATGTCGGATATAGCTACTGCTGGTGAGTGTAATACTTGTGTTCTGTATTTCACTGAACAGAAACATGTTTTAGTACTGTAATTGGAAGCTTTTTAAACTTTGATTTGTGTTTTCTCTCTTTCATCTTAGTTTTCATTTGTCAGCCAGAATAATACTCTTGTACTAAATGAGGGAGCCAAAACCAACTTGCCTGCTAAAATATTACAAAACCAAATACTGTTACTGGCATACTAAAGCATTATACAATGCCTGTGCGCTCTAATGTGTTTCACTTGAGTATTGATATATGTTGTAACTCCTGTGAATGGTAGCGTATAGTGCATTGCTGTTATTTTTATGTGAAATGGCTTGGTAACTGATGTTCTCATTGCCAGGCTCTTCAAGGTCTAAAATATCCGCACCTCCTGGATTTTCGGCACCAGCGAGAGTTCCCCCTCCTGGATTTTCTTCTCAGGATGGGTTGAATCCCCCACCCGGTTTTTCTTCAGGATTCCCATCTCAGGATATGTTAAATCCTCCTCATGGGTTTCCTTCTGGATTTTCATCTCAGGCTGGATCTAACCCCCCTCATGGATTTTCTCAGACTAGATCTAATTCCCCTCATGGATTTTCATCTCAGGCTGGGTCTAATCCACCTCGTGGATTTAATTCTGGATTTTCTTCCCAGGATGGGTCTAATATCCCTCCTGGCTTTTCTGCGGGATTTTCATCCCAGAATGGGTCTAACCAGGTGTATGGCTCAACATACTCAGGTCTGTTGACTTCCTATCTTATTTGCTTCCCAAAACTCATTTTAGTTTCTAATACATTTGTGATTCTTGGCAGAAACTCGTGTACTTGATAATCTTTTTGGTAGCCACACCAATCAGTATCAACCACAGATATCTAGACTCGCAAGTGACTTGGAATTTATTGATCCTGCTATATTGGCTGTGGGCAAAGGGCGGATGCCAGGAGTTAGTGATTCAGGGTTGGATATGAAAAATGCTCCTTTTTCAACACAGTCGCAAACATCAAATAATGATCCAAGGCTTCAGTTACTTATGCAACAGAGTATGCCCTCTCATCAAAATCTCAGATATCCGGACCATGGTCAGGATTCATTCAACTCTATGAATGATAATTATTTGGCATCCCGACTTCTGCCACAGAACCATAGTTCTTTATCCCCTTATGCACAGATGTCAATCCAACAACCCAGAAACTCACAGCTTGCAAATGGTCACTGGGATGGCTGGAGTGATTTGAGGCAGGGGAATAATGTTCCCATGTCGGACATGTCGAGGATGTTATATCCAAATGAAGCTAACAACTTTCACATGCTGGGTTCAAATGATATGTATAACAGAACCTTTGGACTCTAATTGTCTTGGAAGATGCGTATTTGACCTGGCCGCATCTAACTTGGGGCGTGTCTTGTTCTGAGAGTAACTGGTTACACAGTGCTGTAATGATCGTGCTTATGAGCTGATACGTGAGCCTTCTATTGGAAGGGTAGTTGATGCAAACGGACCAACATGAACCTGAGTTTTGGCCAGCCCTTCCAAGCACCAGGTATGCGTTTCACCATTTTATCCACTTTGATTTATGTGTTGTTTTGCTGTATTATGCTTTTAGATCCCTATTCGTTCCACCCAAATATTTGCTGTTAATTTAAATGTACCTTCTTGGGCATCAGTTTATCTTGTTTTCAGTTATATCTATTTTTTTTAGTGTTCTGGATGTTGCTGGATGCGCCGGCACACTAACGACGTTGTATTTTTACCTTGTTTGGCCATCAGGTTCCTTTCTGGGCGAAGTCATACATGAACATGTGGCCCTTGAAGTATATGGATCCATGTGGTTGGGGTGCGGTCAAAGCCGGCTTGAGAAGGGAGGAACTGCTTAACATTTTGTTCTATATTTCACCATCGTAGCTGTGTAAATGTTTTCTTGCCTTGGGAAAATGGAAGAGTCCTTTGTACATGATATGTAACTTGCCGTTGGTAGCTCTTGTGGTGCATAGAAGCTCATGTTTTGGTGTGAGGTTTGCTGAGCCAAAAACCGAAAGCAAATGACTATCATCTATAGCTTGACAATTGTTTGGTATGAAACTGAGGAAAGGTTTTGAGTACACATATTATCTTGTTATATTATCGTTTGTGCACAGTTATCAAATCTCAAGCAAGATTTTGTATGTATCTGAGTAGATCAACATGGAACATTACATGAAAAAACACTTTTGTGCTCAGTTTTGTTAGTTGAGATGAACATTCCTCAGGTGTAATGAAATTGGATCCAGGGCTGGATCTCTTTTTGTGTGATTTTGAATGCAAATTCCATTCAGTCAAATTATATATTTGTCCCATCTCATCCTTCCTATCCTTTTAGCAAAACAAACTAAAATGCTCCACCTTAACAGTTCTAAACCAACCTGAATAATAGTTCCAAGTTGCCATTCTTTTGCATCAAATTTCCAACTTGTCTACAACTTGTCATTCACAGCTTCAAATCATCACCAGGGAACTGAAAACCTGACTACAACACTATCTTGGGAGCCCTCCTTGAGGCATCTTGCTGAATCCTGACTCTATCTGAGGCCTGGCCGCATGAGCATTTCATCAAACGACGCATTCTGCTCCAAATCCACGCTGTTATCTGTGTTAATGGAGCCAGAACCCATGGACTTCTTGGACATGAGCTGCTGAACCTGGGGTGCCTCACGCCGCATCTCGATGGCGATGGCGTCCTGGATCTCTTTCAGCACCTCCGAGATGGTTGGCCTCTGTGCACCCTTTGGCTTAACGCACATGATACCCGCCTCCGCGATCTTCCACACCGATTGCAGGTCGTAGCCAGGGTCTAGTGATTCATCAATGATGGCATCGATGTTCCCACTCTCGATGTGTGACCTTGCCTGCCCAAGTTGAGTTCATTCAATCAGCAGTCTCATCAGTATCAACACAAACAAAACGCAGAGAAAGCCGGTGGATCACATGATACTTACCCATGCCACAATGTTACGGCAATTGAGACCAAAGTTGTCACTAGAGATTGGCTCGTGGCCTGAGATTAGCTCCAGCAGGATCACACCAAAACTGTAGATATCACTCTTCTCGGTTAGCTGCTGAGAGATGTAGTACCTACCCACCATCATCATAAAAAGAAAAAAAGGAGCAATGTGCGTCAGATGCTACCAATACCAAGATATCAATATCTCAATTAGCTAAACCATGGCACACTAAACAAATACAATAAGCTCAAGAAACTGGTCTTACTCTGGATCCAGATACCCAACCGTCCCACGGACTATACTTGATACATGAGACCCATCGACTGCAGGTTTTGATAGGCCAAAGTCCGCAACTTTTGCCCTATTATTCTTGTCAAGTAAAATGTTACTGCTCTTAAGGTCTCTGTGAATGATGGTTGGAGAGCACCCTGTATGGAGATACTCTATACCTGGTATTTGCAATACATAAAAAGAGAGAGGATCAGAATCTTCAGACTGCATGCTAGTAGAAGAATCCGAGGGAAAATGCGAGAGAGACCTTTTGCAGCATCTTCTGCTATCTCAAGACGCTTGACCCAGCTAGTTATTTTTACATCATTAGGTCCTCCTGTGAATATCAGAGTTATTATATTTATATATGCTATTCTAGTCTAAAAAGTAAGAAGCGCATTAATCTAAGATTTCATGTCGATCACGTAGCTCAATGTTGAAGAATAAACCTCAAAATAGAGATAATTAACAAAAGAAACTAAATTTATGTGTATTAGTTGAATTTCTTAAATTGTTCACGACAAGTTTTGGTCTAAGGGTAAAAATTAGCAATATCAGGCTTGTCAGCATAGAACAGAAGGATGACCTATCCTAAACAGGAAGCTGATCGGGGTGCAAGTTTGAGATCAACCAACTACTCTGGCCAAGCTCTCATGCAGACACGCGGTATTCTAAAGAACACTTTGTGTACTACACGGTGGCTCATGCGTGAGTGCAGCTTCGCGGACTAGCTAGTGTGGTGCTTGCGAAGAATCAATATCTACACATACCAACAGTGCGCTGTTGATTCTACAAACTAGATTCAACGTCAGCTAAGGAGACTTACCACGAAGGTGCTCTTTTAGTGTGCCATTATGCATGAACTCATACACAAGTATGTTTTTCCCGTCTTGCTGACTGTAACCAAAGAAGGTCACCAAGTTCCTATGATGTATTCTGGAAAGCAATGCTACCTGAAACAATAAGCCAGCTAACTCATCAGGACAACCAACCAGACAAAAAAAAAAACGAGCAATTGAGCATATGTGCATGTAATCATATCATGATATGGCTGTTCAGTACACCTTTACAGCAGACTACAAGAGGGATGCGTAGATGCAGAATGCAAAAGACATTTAAAACAGCAAGCCTCAGGAACCGAATCATTACAAAATTTGTAGAAATATACAGAAGGATTACCTCTACTAATCTAAAATGGATTATAAGCGCATTTGAGCCAACAGTTGTCCCATTCTCACATCACATTAACATCGTTAGATCTAGATTTCCTGCCTATTTTAGCTACCAATTCCTATCTTCCTTAGCTGGGTCCTGACACATGGGCCCAGAACATATCACGTTCTTGTTCAATTATAGGGATTCATTCTACCAAGTGATACTAGAAAACTCTGAAAGCATTGTGTTTATCTCTTGAATACTGAAAAAGTATGTTCTGCCATAGCGTAGGTACCGTACACTTCGGTAGAAACTTAAATAAAGCTAAAACAAGAAGCATACCTCATTCAAAAACTCCCGGATGCCCTGATAAGAGTCATTTGTGAGAAGCTTGACTGCGATCTCTCCCATCTGCGAGCTTTCCATAGTATACTATGCCAAACCCTCCAGAGCCGATTCTTCTCAAACTTATCAGTAGCATCTTCGATTTCCGATAAAGCAAATCTGTGTGCTGATTCTGTGGCTACTTCACTGAAATATGACCCTAGCTTTTTTGCTGGTGCTGCAAGAACAACAGTTTCTAGACACGGCAAAAATAAATCACTGCATGTTCTTACATAGTACCAGAAACATCCAATGAGCCAAAGAATACATACCATGTGAGGGTTTTTTCTTTCTCTTGCGTGTACACAAACAGCATCCAATAGCAATCGCAAGTAACAAGATGGCCCCAACCACAGCACATACGATTTCCACTATGGTGCTGCGGCTAATACTCTCGCCTCCCTTCTCAAGGCCATTGTTGCCTGACCAGCTGCAGCAGGTAAGAAATTAGAACAGAAGAAACATCCTAAAGAACACCATCAGGTTGCACTGCCTTCAAATTCTAAGGGCAAATATTGCACATCACCAAAGTTAAGTGAAGCTTGTCTAGCCACAATAGTGTTCTCAAGCACAATATTGCACATCAATAATCTGAAGTGTACTAATCTACATCTGACTAAAGAGAAGTACATACTTGAAAATAATGCTCTTCTTAGAAAGTGCCCTTGGTATATGTCCGGAAAGCCTATTGTTCTGAATATACCTGTAAAGGTTGGGAATTAGTAAGTGTAACAATTATATTTCTCTTTTTGATCAAATGCATTTGTACCAGAAATAAGATAAAACCGATAGCATCGACAACATTTAAGCACAGAACATCTGCACACAAAGAGAAAAGAAGGAAGAAGAAGAAACTTTGCAGGCAGGACGACCCAGAAAGGGATGGAGAAACAAAGTGCACAAAAAGTATGTAGAACTTACAACTCTTTTAGGTTAGGCAGATCCCCCAAAGAAGATGGAAAGGCACCATCTAACTGATTGTTTTCAAGGTGACTGCAATATATGAACACAAAATGAATTAGTTCGATAAATCCTGCAGAATGCTGCACTATAACAAGAGCTGCAAACTCACATATACTGCAGATTTCTGCATCCACTGAAATCAGGGACCTCGCCAGAAAATGAGTTACCATCGAGTTTTCTGCATTTTCAGAAAAAAATAGATCAGACAAGTGGAAGCGAAGAAAGGAAAAAAAGGAATGAACCATCTGATCTTACAGCTCGACCAATGCTGATAACTTTGTCAATTCCTCAGGGATACTTCCTGTAATGTTCTTTCCTGACAATGTGCTGCGAGGGACAAATCTTATGTTTTAATACAAGAAATATCAATAAATCCAAAGTGAAGGCAGAATTGCGTGATTATCATACATCGAAAAAACCCTGGGTGCTGCTTCTGAGCTGCATTGCACCCAGGTCCATGATGCTGGCAAGCACGGATCACCACCCTCTTGTGCCCAACCTGCTTGTGGATATCGTGAGACCAAGCAGCCATGATGTTTGCTGTCAATATTATGGAACCACTTAATTAGTCAAAACACTTCTTTTCTATGATACAGTAACTACAAGGTTAGCTTTATTCTATACAATAAATAAGAGAAAATTGAGGGCGATTGCTTACCATCTTGAGATCCCATGGTAATCTGGACATGTTTGTAAATTTCCATGGCATTCAAGATAGGTCCCTTTGAAGAATCATTTGTCTTCCTGAACTCGAAAGAAAAAACAAATGGCAGTGAGATGTTCGTGTAACCAGGTTGGTACAAACGATACTTCCCCTGAGCATTCTCCTCCACATCAACGGTTGGTTTACTGAATGCTGGCATGCCAGGAACCACTAACTTAAACTTTCTAGTATCATTTGGGGCCAAATCTTCAATCTCTGCGAAATACGAGACCCCCCATGCATTTGCCGGGAACCCTTCCAAATCAAGCCGGTAGTTCAAGGATCCATTTCGCCCAACCACTGCTGTTTGCATGACCTTTTCAGGTGGTTCTAACTCAGTACCGACAAAAACAGGGTTTGCGGTTGATATTTTTTGAGTCCCCGGAGCAACATCAACTAGATAATTCGCCCTCCTGACAGAATCAGATTCCCATATTCTATCAAATGGATCATCAGGGTACCTGAGAAATTGAAAGAAGAGCACCCTTCAGCTATCTTTTTTTTTATCGAACAAGACATTTTTTATGTTATAACTTATAACGTGATACTAAGTGAGGTGTGATCAAATATTGTTACGTATCTCAAAAAGGGAAAAACACAGTGACACACTCTAGTCGTATCATAGAACAGCTAACTCACTAGGATAGAAGGTCGCAACAACAAGTACATGTTTTCAATCTTGATATGAAGCTATTGACAATGTTGGCACAGTAGGCACTGTGTGCGTGTGGTGGTGGTGGTGTGCGTCTAAGCTGTACTCGGTGTTTCTCAAAAAGATAAGTACTACAGTATTACCTGACTGATTTATTGTCTTCAGCACCAAAATTTATCCTTGCAGACAGTGCAAGGAAGAACTGTGCCTCATAGTCAGTATAGTAGAGTGAACCATTAAACTGGCGAAGCTCGAGTGTAGAAATAAACGGCTGTCCTGTACTGGCATTAGAGAGGCAGACGCTGAGCGTCGGAGCGGCAGCCAAGATAACCGCCTCCTCTACCACCGGCGTATCGGCATCATCGATTATGACCGTAGACCAGGGAGTCGCTCCGAGGGAGAGATCAAACTTGGGGTACACGTTGCTGTTGTCGAAGTTGCCGTAGAGGAAGCTAGCTCTGACGAGGTACCGCGTCCTGGTCCTCACATTCATCGTGTAGCAGTACTTCCTGGTGTCTGCTGGAAAATACCTCAGGGTTGAGTAGTGCTTCTGGGGCTGGTTCTGGAGCAGCAAGTTTGCGGTCTGTCCACCGAAGACCAGCTTGGTGTCGGAAGTCCACTGGATCCCAATTCCATCTGTGTAATCGTCAGCTCCCCCGCAATCCAAGCTAATGAAACCTGCATACAACACAAGCCCAATTTGCAGATTTTTATTTGGGAAATTTTGCTGGCAAGACTAAGAAGGCAGGGCCTCTAACTGAGTAGCATACATGTGGCATAGGAAGGCGAAATCTAATGGATTATCAGCTGTATGAGCATGTAAATAAAATCCTTAGAAATCTGGAATCTAGGACACCCAAGCAGGTTAATGTGGGGCAGCGTAATCGTTCGTAGCCAAAAGAATCAATCTTGTGAGAAAGGAAAGGAGGGAAGGGCGACTCACCAGGCTGAGCAGCGGAGAGTGAGAAGAGGAGCAGCAGCTGGAGGTAGAGGAGAAGGGCGGCGGCGGCGGCGGAGGCCATGGAACCCCTCCTGAAACCTCACTCCCACAGAAGCAAAGCCGGCAACTTGAGCTGCTGCGCGCCCTCTCGATCTTGCGCGGCACGCATCAAAGGATCAAAATCGACCGGATCCTCATCTCAGCTCAGAAAGAGAAGGGGAACACAAGAAGGGAGCCCTGTATCCTGCTTCACTCCATTGTTCTGTTCCGACGGAGGAGGTGATGCGAGAGAAATGGGGTTTCTGCGGCTCCTCTGGCTCTGAGCTAGAACTAGAAGAAGACGAGGAGCATACTTGAGTACTTGACATTCCGACCGTAATCCGTATGCCGCTGCTCATTTACTGGGGAGAAATCAGGGGCGCATTGATTCGTTCAAA